>BQNB010007879.1:0-91964 GCA_026074375.1 Tanacetum coccineum | reverse complement strand
GACGAATGCAATAAAGATACGGATGGCCTCAAATCGAGCAACTAATGCAAAAGATTCCTTAAAGTCTATTCCTTCTTCCTGATGATATCCCCTCGCTACCAAACGAGCCTTATTTTTCAATACACCTCCCAGCTCGTCTAATTTCACCTTGTATATCCACTTCAAGGTAATAATCATTACACGATCCGGATGAGGTACGAGCTCCTAAACGTTAAGACGTTCAAACTCGTTGAGTTCTTCTTGCATGGTTTCAATCTAGGAGGATTCTGTAAATGCTTCTTTATAACTCTTGGGTTCAACGGAAGAAAGGAAAGCATCAAAATAACAAAATAGGGCTTCATCTTATAGTTGATTTCGAGTTGAGACTGGTCTAAAAGGATCACCAATAACATTGTTAATCGGGTGATATTTAGTCCATCTGTTGATGTGTTTAGGTGGTTGATTAATGGAGTGCACATGATTTGGAATAACAACCTGAGAAGAGGATTCTTTAGAACTTGGTTCCGAAATTAGAAAATCAACATAAGGATTATTATCCATGTGTGCAAATTCAATATCATGGTCAGCTTCTTCAACACCTAGAGGAATGACCAGATATGGTGTTTCTGGATTTGTTTGTGACGTACTTGTAGATGGTGCATCTTGATCAATTGTAGTTGAGGAAGGTGTACCGGTTGAAACAACAGGTTCTAGAGCAATGACTGCAGGAACTTGAAGATCAACACATGGTAGTGGATTAAGTACTAATCAAACATTGGTTGAAATAAAATTTCCCAATCATTTTTGTTGGTGGAACATACGGAGTTAAAGAAGGAATGTTTGGCACGAGTCTTGAACTAATTGTTCCAGGAGTAAAAAGTTTAGGTCCGGGTCCTGAACTGAATTGTTCAGAAGTCATTGCTGTCAGCTCATTAAAATTATCATGAATGGTTTCAATAATCATTCGGGTCCTTTTGTTGTAGATTCGGAATGTTTTCTTTGCGGGAGCGTAACCACCAAAAATTCCTATATCAGCTTTAGGTTTTAACTTACCAAGGTCTACATCGCCATTAGTGGGATAGCAGAGAGCACCAAAGACGTAAAGATATGATAAGTCAGGTTTTCTATCATGGAGAAGTTCATACGGTGTTTTGTTGTGACGTTTTCGGATTAAGGATCAGTTTTGTGTATAGCAAGCTGTCGCGACGGCTTCTGCCCAAAGAAATAAAGGAGCCTTTGAAAATATCAACATTGTGCCAGCAGCTTCCACTAAAGTACGATTCCGTCTTTTGACAACGCTGTTTTGTTGTGGAGAGCGAGCAACTTATGTTTGATGTGAGATTCTGACTTCTTCATAGTAAGCTCTCAGTGTTTGATTGACGAATTCAGTACCATTATCAGTCATGATGTTACGAACAGTTGCATTCAAATGAACTTGAATTATTTTTAGGAATTTAATTACGAACTCTAGAACTTCATCCTTTGAACATAGAAATTTCACCCATGTAAACCGAGAATAATCATCAACGATAACCAATATATATTTTCTCCGATTGATACTTTGAATCCTCATTGGCTCGCAAAGATCCATATGCAGCAGATAGAGTTTTTCTTGAATGGAGTCTTTAGCTTTGGGGTTGTGGGAATGTTTCTTGGTTTTACCAAGAGCATAAGCAGAGCACAAGTGATCTTTCTAATACTTTAATTTTGGTAGACCGTGGACGACACCTTATTTGGCGAGAGCATTGATATAATCAAAAGTTTAAATGAGATAATCTTTGATGCCACAACCAAGACTTGGTCATTGAGACCTTAGACAAGAGACGTATAGGAGAAGATAACATCAAAATTTCCAGAGATAAAGTGTATAGATTTAAACCCCTTGACCCCTTAAGTAGATCCACACCTTCTAAGTCACGAATGAAGCAGGTGTGCTTGCAAAAAGCAACCTCGAGATCCAAATCACAAAATTGTCCCACAAAGAATAAGTTTTGTCCTAATCCTTCAACATAGTAAACCCGAGATATTGTAACATTTCCCATTTGATAGTCTCCATAGCCCATTATCTTAGCAATGTGATCATTCCCGAATCTGACGGTACCCAAAAATCTACTAACGAAGTTGATGAGTTGAGAGCGATTTATGGTCATGTGTTTTGAGCATCCAGAGTCTAAATACCACAAAATAATTTAGACAACCTGTAATCAATAAGAGAAGAAGATGGAACATCAAAAACAGTAGATCCCCAAGATTGATTGGGTTTCTTAGTGTTAGAAATCTTAGATTTTTCAATCTTAGATTTGCCACTGGACCTTACAGATTGTGATGCTTTTGGTTTCTTACTGTATACCTTAAGTTCTGGGGATGCTGTAATTACTGGTGTTATAGTGGTTTCCTTAGAGGTAATCCTGGTTAAAGTTCACATATTTCCAACTATAGTGAATATTCTTCCAGTAGGTTTTCAACTATATCCAATTTCAGTAAACACCTTACCTGTAGGTTTTCATACTTTTCTCATTTTATTTCTTTTAGATTTAGAGTTAGAACGCACATTTACATCATTCACATAATCAATAAGACACATATCATGATTGAAATCAAACAAACATTTGTTACAGATAACACAAATAGATTCAATCTTAGCATTTCTCACAGAATGTTTAACAAGTACATTACTGATAGGTTCAGAAACAGAATTCGTCTTATTCAAACTAGATTTAACTTTCCTAGGGTGTTCTTCTCCTATATTCTTCTTATTGCTACTTAGTGGTTGCGAGATCCTATTTTTCTTTGTATTGCCTGAAGGCTTTAATCCGCTAGCACTAGTAGTAGTGTTTACTCCTGTAGAAGTCAACAAAGCCTTGTTAGAATCTTTGGTTTTAAGAAGATTAGACTGCTTAAGAATGTTGCTTGAAGATGTAACAGGTTCAACAAATCTAACTCTTTTGTCCTTGTTCATCGGTGTGACAGCAACTAATTTCTCTCTAGGTTTTGGTAAATTAAGGCATGTCTTAAAGTGTTGGGAATTATACTTTGAGTTGATATGACAAAAGATATAAAAGATGAAGGACCTACAAGACTAAATATTTTATACTTATCTTCTACAAGAAGTCTTGTAGACCTTAGCCTCTTTAGTATATAAAGAGAGGTAGGCGTCTAGGTTTATCATTCATTCAATTCACAATGTAAACCTAAAGGTGTGTGTGTGTACTCTAGGCGTCAAGTCTTTGTAAGACGCCTAGTGAACTAGCAGTACTAACTTTATACTAGCAGCACTAACTACATAGCATATTTTTCATTAAACTTAATGAACAACACTAACATTAGCTTAGCAGCAGTAACATAAACCTGAGCAGCAGTAACTCTAAGATCATCAAGAAGTCTTTTAATCCCAACAATCCTCCCTAAACTTGATATTCTTCTTCAAAATGTTAAGTTTCTTTATTAAAAGCTTCATTAATTACCAGGAGGATGCTTCCAAATACTTCATTGTGTCTTAAGCTGTTTTGTGAGAAGTTTAAGAAGCTGATATGCCATTTCACTGAAATGATCACATTGAAGCTTCTTGTTTAACAAGTCATAATAGTAGCATGTAAGGTAATATTTCTTCTCTACCAACATATAGATCTGCATGTGTTGCATCCTTAAGAAATGTACTCTACATGAGTCATATAGCTTCCATTCCAACACTTTGTAATCTTGTTGAATTCTCTATATTGTATCTTCTACATGAGGTTCAAACATTACCTTTAGATCACCCCATATCACTCTCTCATAGCCCTCCTCTGGCCTTGATTACCCATGCTTAGCTTTAACCAGTTTCCACAGAGTTTCCAAGTCTTCCTGTCAAAGCTTTTAAGCATTTGACTAAAGACTAAGTACATCTAAGACTTTCCATCAGCCCTGATTATCTGGTAATAGGTTTTCTTCCCTTCTTTATGGATCTTCTAGTAAACAATGCTTGGAGGCTTAGTAGCCAAAGGAATAACATTAATTGCTACTCCTCTTTATCAGGGGGAGAACAATATTTTCATGAGCTCATAATCATATCGAGCTTCTTGATCATTATCCTCTTAAGGGTGTTTCTTGAACACATCTACCTTTTTTCTTTTTAGTGACCTCTTGTTCCACTTAAGCCTCTCTCTTTGAACTACCCTCCACCATTCAGTCTTCGCTATCTTTTACATTCCTTTCACTCTTTTCTGCTTCTTGGAACTCTCTTCCATCAACTCAGTTCTGTAGTTAATAAAGGTATTCACCCTTTTCATTGCTTTTTCAAACAATTCTTGAATATTGGCAAATGACTTGTTCTTTAAACTTTTAGGCTTCCATCCTTCCATTTTTTTCCAGATAAGTACACATGATATTCCTTTGTTGAGCTCTTGTTAGTGGTTTGTTCCTCTTCTCTTTTACTCTCTTAGCTGCAAAATGTTTTCTTCTTTGCTCTAAGAATTATACAAATAAGCTTGCCTTTTCTTCATCAGTCAATTCTTCTTACTCTTGAGCTTGCAGTCTTTGAGCCAACTGATAATCAGCTTCAACTTTAGCATGAACATCATCCCAAGCTATGTTGGCTTCTTCAATTTGTTGAGCTTTTTCTCTGGCAAGCCTTTCTTCTTCTTCATCTTCTTCCTCTTCAGCTTGTAGCTTGAAGGCAAGTTCTTCATCAAGCCTCATTTGTTCAAGCCTCTTCATAGGCTTCACTTGTTTCACTACATGCTCTTCAATCATAATCCCTTTGCCTTTGTCCTGTGGAGGTTTTGGTACAGGTATTATTGTTGTAGGTGTTGTTGTAGTTGTACCCTGCTCTGGTTCTTGTATCACAACCTTATCAGCCTTGGGTTTTGCACTCTTATCAACTCTTTTGGTGCTTGAGCGAAAGTAATTTCTTCAGTAGTAATAGTTTGAGCAGCATCAACTACTTCTTCAACAATATTTTTACTTTGCTCTACAATAAATACTTCCTCACCAGCTAAAGCATCCACATCAAATATCTCATTATCATCATTAACTAGGGTAATGTCTTCATCAGCATCAATATCATGAATCCTCCTCCCCTGTTTGGATGCATCCTCACCCAAATCTTCTTCATCTCAAGAGGATTCTATCCTAGCACTCAAACCAACTTTATAAAGTCTTTTCAGCTTATGAGTTCTTGATCTATCCTTCTTTTCAAACTTTCTTGACCCTCCTTTTCAAACTTACAATCTCATTAGCTTGAGTGGTCTTTGTAGTCTCCAAATCAAGAACCCTTTGTTGTAAATTGGTACATAGTTCCATTAGTTCATTAAGTTTCAGACTATCCTTACCACTTTAAAGTGTGTTACCTCTTGCGAGCAGTGGATCATTGGAAAGTTTAGATACATTCTTAAACCTAGTTTGAACAATTGTATCCCTTATGGTTTCTTGGCACCTGAGACCACTACCTGAACTAGTTCCTGAGGAATTTGGTTCATTAAGTGTTGCCTTGGATCGGGTCTTAGTTATGTTACCACTGTCCTACTCTGCTTCTAAGCTAGAAGCAGTAAGTGGCAAGCCCTCACCAAACCTCACCCCTCTCCAAAGGATTAGCCTCATCTGCTACAAGTGTAAGTAGGACCACTGAACTGAGGTATTCTTAGTGTCCATGCTTGGATTCTCCCCTAGTTGTTTGAGTCTTTTAGGGTTGAGATATTGATGGATGTAAAATGGTGGGTGTGTGTTGGGGATCAGTAGGAATTGCTGAACCTTCACCCTGCTGAGGTTGGTTTTGTACCACCATTGTTGGAAATAATAATGTTACTCTACCAGAAAAACCTTTTCCTACTCTTCTCATATTCCCAAAAATCTTTTTATTGTTTCAATGTCAATATAAAATCTTTATGAGAAGCTTCTCAACAAATTAATTTGTCCAAAAACACTTGTAAAAACCTTGGTTACATTAAAAATTTACCAGAAAGATTATCCAAGTTTCTAATCATACTATCAAAAATCAATTTTGAAAAGTTGAAAACTTGGTTTGTAGCTGAGTAGATAATGGTAGATGTTATAGTACTACTAAACTCATTCCATGCAGTTGTCTTTATACTTAGAATTTGTAGAATAGTATGAATTAGAAATTTCCATTAAGGGGAGAAGAATGCTTTATAAAATGTTAGCTTTTCATGAATTTTCTCATACCCCATCAATGCAAGGTTTTCAAAAATAGTAGAATTTGAGAAACAATCAATACCTTCAGCATCTGCTAGTCGAAGAGATCTTCTAACAGATGTTTCAGTAATGACGATCCTCTTGCCATCCACTAGGGCATGTAACTGTACTTCCCCATTGATAGTTTTGGCCACAGCAGAAGACCAGAACTGTTCAATACAGGAAACATATATAGTAGGATTAACCGTTAGTGCATACCTTATAGGGTATGCATTAAGAAAATCCACTAATCTGCTACAAGACCCTTCACAAACAGCGTTTAGACAAGAACGCGACCATATTGTGTGAATCAGCAAACTTTAGAGTCGCCATTGATGTTGGGTTATGATAATTGATGATAAAATTGATTTAGTGTTCGTAATTAGAGAGTATATTGAGAGAATAAAATCGATTAATTGATTTGATTGAGTGAATTATGGAAATTATATCGATTGAAACCCTTAATCGAAATATTTATGAAACTAACCTTGAACATCTCAGCAGTAGTAACCCACAGTACAACATAAGCCTAGTAGCATTAACTTATGCCTAACATTAAGTAATGCCAGCAGTATAACTATTGCTAGTAGCATAAGTTGCTAGCATTTATTTCTCACCAATTCTCTTAATTATTTTACTCAAATAACCAGCCTTTCCATAATCAATCTAACACTTTTCTTTGCTTTTTCTGCAAAATGTTAGTCCAAAAACCAAAAAAATACAAGCCATAGCAAATTGTATAATAATCACAGTATTAATTATACCTAACAACATTAATTATAACTAACAATATTAACTTAGTAGTATTAAGTATAACTAGCAGCACTAATTATACTTAACAGCAGAAACTTTTAATGACATGAATAACAGTACTAATTCATACAAAATTCTACAAAAACATAAAGAGATAAAAGATTTTAAGGATTTAGCATTCCAATACTAGCAATCAAATATTGAAACCTACTTACATCAAAAGCTTTTGTAAGTAAATCTGCAACATTCTTGTCAGTATGGATTTTAACCATTTGAATCAACTTCTTTTCATTGCAATCCCTAATAAAGTGATGTCTAATCTCTATATGCTTTGTTTTTTAATGAAAAACAGGATTTTTAATTATGCAAATAGTACTGTTATTATCAATAAAGATTTTGGTATGCAAGAAATTGTACCCATAATCAAGTAATTGATTCTGAATCCAAAGCACTTGTCCACAACAACTTGAAGCAGCCACATATTCAGCTTCTGTTGTGGAATTTGCAACCACTGTCTGTTTCTTGCACTGCCATGATATTAATCTACATCCAAGGAATTGACAACCTCCTGTTGTAGACTTCCTATCCAAGCTTGCTCCAGCATAATCACTATCAGTGTATGCTACCAAATCAAAAGGAGAATCTTTTGGATACCAAAGGCCTAATTTTGGTTGACCTTTTAAGTACCTAAAAATCCTTTTCACAGCATGAAGATGTGAAACCTTTGGATTGACTTGGTATCTAGCACATGCACACACTGCAAACATGATGTCAGGTCTTGAAGATGTAAGATACATCAATGAACCAATCATTGACCTATACATATGAACATCTACTTCTTCACCATCTTCATCCTTGAGCAAAGGCTTTTGAGTTTCCATTAGTGTGCTTGCAGTCTTGACTTCTATAAACCCAAATTTCTTTAGAATTTCACCAACATATTTATCTTGACTAATAAATATGCCATCCTTCTTCTGCTGCACTTGTAATCCCAAGAAGAATGTAAGTTCTCCCATAGAACTCATCTGAAATTTCTCATGCATCAACTTCTCAAATGCATTGCATAGCTCCTTCTTTGTTGAACCAAAGATGATATCATCCACATAAACTTGGACCAGCAAAATATCACCTTTGTACCTTTTGATGAATAAGGTCTTGTCAATTTTCCCTCTTTGAAACCCATTGTCTAACAGATATGTTGACAAGGTTTCATACCAAGCTCTAGGAGGCGTGATGTAGTTCATTAAGTGTTTTTTCAACCTTGTATACTTTTATCAGGAATAGTATGGATCTGCAATCCCTGGTGGTTGAACATACCATAACCTCTTCTTCAATCTTTCATAGAGAAAAGCACTTTTTACATCAATTCGTTACCACCACAAAATCTTAAATGAAGGCCATTAGATATGAATAGCTAATTGCTTCATTCTTGCAAATGGGCAAAGACTTATCTAGTTAATCCCTTCTTCTTGTGTGTACCCTTGTTCTTTTTTTTTTTTTAAGCAACCCAATCTTTGCTTTATTTCTTATCACAATACCCTTTTCATCCTTTTTATTCCTGAAAACCCATTTAGTGCCTATAGCCCTTTTTCCATTTGGTAAATCCACTAAAGTCCAAACTTCTTGTAACTTGAATTGTAGAAGCTCTTCTTGCATAGCCTCTATCCAGCTTGGATCCTTCAATGCATAAATTACCTTTTTGGGTTCTTCTTGTGATAAAAAGCAAGCAAACAAGCAGTTTTGAAGGTCTTTATGGTTTGTTCTTTGTTGAATAGTACTAACAAACCCATGTTCCTTTAAATTCTTTGACATATTTCTTGTTTGTGTAGCTGATTGCATATCTCCAATCACTTGATCAAGAGGATGATCTTTATGATTTCTTGTAGTTAGATTAGGACTGAATTGCATTATTGTATTCAAGTTGTTTATGTCAGCCTCTACACCATCATCTTCATCATCTCTTGTGAAATCAAATATGATATAATCCCATGTATTTAATCCATTACACAACTATGTTCTATACCAAGATGCTAGAAAATGAGAAGAAACTTAGAGAGAGAAAGTAGAGAGAGAAACAATTAGATTAGAGAGAAGTGGTGAGTTACAAGTTGTGTGAAAATGCAACCAACACCCTTCACCAAGTGTGGTGAAGGGATATTTATACCCTAGCCTTCTAGCTAGGCACTTGGGCTTTCTAAATGGGCCGGGCTTGGTTTAACTTGGGCTTTAAGCGTGAAACACAAACAATATTAGATTACAATCCAAGCCCGTTGAACCCGACTAGCCTATTACAATACAAGACCTATTTTGACTTTCTAAGACCGATAACATTCTTGTTTGACTTAATATAATTAAGGCTAACAATCTCCCCCAATGTTGAGGTCTATTTCTTCAAACTTCTCTGTATCACCGATGACATTGAAGATATGACGTTTGACGTTTATGCTTTGCCTTGTTATGGTCTTGTCTTGTTTGTAACGGCTTTGTTCATTCATGCTTTGTGATCTTGATTTTAAGCCTTTATCTTTTGACTTTGAGTTCTTGAGATCGTTATCTTGCATCATCTCCTTGACTTGAATCATCTTGATTTGACTTCCTTGATCAACTTGTGCTCTTGACCAACATGCTCATACTTGTTACATTCTTGTTTGACATATATGATTATAAGTCTAACAATCTCCCCAATTGATGATTCTTTATTTGACTTTGAGACTCTTTGATGGTGGGGAAGATTAGAATCAACTATCTTGACGTTGAATGATTGACTTTGAAAGCTTGAGTATGAGCATGTGGTTTATGAATCCGACTTCGCTGGAATGAGGCTGCAACACCGTTGTCTTATCCTGAAATAAAACAGTTAGCAATAAAAGATGAATATGGCTTTGTCATTCATCTTGACTTTGGTTGCATTAACCTCCGGTTTCCCGTTTTATAGTATAAATACTATACATGTGATCAGGTAGATTCAAAGAATCTCCTTGACAGGGTTTCCAGCTCAAAGCGTAGGATCTTCTAACACAGATGTATTAGATTCACCATGCTTGCTAGTTCTCATTACCGGAACGTCTCAAAGCAGACAACACGGTAAGAGTGAATCAGATAGTTACTATCTTTCTGATTAAGTCGTCAATTCCATTATGGACATAAATTGATATCCAGTTATCACAAGCTCGATTCATATAGAATCTTGCAAGTCACCTACCAAGAGCTTGTTTGATGTTGGCTCAAGCAGGATTTCCATCTTCACTGTGAATACTTAAGTATCACTCGGATGTTCTGGCAAGATCTCAAGGATAATGCGTAGGACTCTTTGTTACAGCATGTGAACTTTATGGTGTTCAACAAGTGTATTTTGACATTGTGTCCTAATGAGATTTATAATTTGATCTCTTCTTGGCTCTAGACTCGATTTGTGCACTTTTGGTTTTGGTAATCGGAGGCTGGAGCAGACTGCCACCTATTCAATATCAACAATCTCGGAGTGAGATGTCAATAGATAACGTGTGTATCTCCGTGACAAGTGAGACAAGTTTCTTTTGAGAGAAACTCGAATGGCTGGGAAGGGTTGTGCATTGCATCACTGGGTCCATGACGACTTTCTTCAATATCAACAATCATCATTGTGATTTTGATAGATTATGTATTGACCCGGTTTCTGCCTAAGGTGTAAGGAGGGCTTCTTTCTTTTCACCCTTTATCCATACATTTCTTTTTCATTCTTCAACCCCTTCAATGCTTACCAAGACGTCATTACTAACACCTTGTTGTGATTGTTCCAGTGTTAGCTCAATCTTAGTCGGCATTTTTCCCTTATTCACATTCATCTCCAATCATACCTAAGGACTGCTATTTCTAAACTTTGGGAGATTGTCCTTTGGTAGATCTCCGGTTCTGTTGGATCGTAGGTACTTATTCCTAATAACCTCCTTATGACTTCAGAATAGTCGTTAAAATTAATAGTTGTTGGGTATAAAAGATCGAACCATTAAAACCATTTTTGAATTGTTATTTTCAAAAATACTCCCCCTAACATGTGCTCGAGATTCGATTTGTTTAGCACATGATGGAAAGAGTTGCACTTTAAAGTCTTACAAGATCACATTCATCTATAACATATTTTAATCACATTTCTTCCCCTTGTTTAAATAATAAAACATATAGTATTTGAAATACCAATTGATTAAAAATTTGACATGAAAAATACCTGGGAGAAAAAGTATACCATGATATAGCATGAATTCAATCCTGATAGCTTCCACTTCAACAGTATATGTGGGATACCGATATTTATTAAAACTTGACATTGGAATGAAAAATTGATGACACCACAAAATGTTGAAGACGGAGTGAGATGCCTTAGTGAACAATGTATATTATTATTTGACATTATAATTTTCACAAAATGTGTTTGGATACATAAAATTGACATTTATGAGATGTATCCAACACATTAAAAGGCTTTGTTTTAAAAAGCTCCCCCTCAGAAAATTATTCGAGGAAGGGAGTGTTGAACACACAATTTTAACAAATACCACTTTTTATGGAAAAATACCACAAATTATATTGTAGACAATTTGACATTGAAAGTTCTTTTTGAAAAATTGTGTTCAACGATTTTAAAAACATGATAGAAGACTTCTCTTCTATTTTAGAGTAAGCGCACTGAGGCGTACACTTCCCTATGACATTCGGGACCGAGTTATGCACTGAAATGTACATAAGTCATTAGAAAATTTTAGAAATGACATGTTTTGAAAGCATTTGAAACTCTTGCTCGAACTTCATTTACACGCCCGTGTCGATGTTAATCAACATTTCTAGGTACGTAAATGTTATCGATTCCAAGAGACATGTCGAGAAGATTCTTTTTGGTATTTTTTGAAATTTTTTTGATTTTATATTTTGTTTTTCTAGGTTTTATATTTTTCTATTTTCTTTTTGTTGGTTTTATATTTTTGTATTTTCTTTTTCAAAAATTTTATAAATAAAAAATAAAGAGAGAATAAAAATATTTACAAATCGAAGTTTCCATTAGCAGTGACAGTTGTAGCTAGAGTTGAAGTGGATGAAGTTTAATCAAGTTGTTGTTGACGTTTATTTGATGCATCAGTAGTAGTGACAGCGGAAGACTTTGAAACAACTTGATTTTCTCCATTGAAATATTCGTCGAACAAAGGACCGAATAGCAAATCCAGCTCATTTGACGTTGTTACCTTCTGTTCTCAGCTGCTGTGAACTTACTGATGACATTGTGGTGCTAGGCTTGAACTGTTTTGTTCAAACGTCGTTTAACATTGAGGTTTGAGGCTTGATCTGTTGTAATCAAACATCATTTGACATTGAGGTTTGAGGCCTGAACTGTTGTGAACAGACGTCATCTGACATGAGTTCGTGGCTTGAAATTGTTGTAATCAAAGTCATTGTGGCAAAAAATCGGGTTACACAAGTGAACATGAATTGTTTCAACTATCATTCTTGTTCTCTTGTTAACTACCTGTATGCCTTTGATGAGTAGAAATAACCAACAAAAATACATGCATCACCTTTTTCCTTATTTTATTCAAGATTTTCACCATTTGACGATGTAGCAAAGAGTACCAATGATGTAAGAAAAACTTGATTGACGGTTTTAGGGCTTTGATGATATGGTAGGTGTTTTCTCATCGTCTAGGATTACAAGTTGAACGGTTTTGAGTAAAACATGTTGTTGCAAATTGCTCAGCCCAGAAGAACTAATGAAAACTTTGAGCGCGCTTAGCATTGTTCGAGCAGGGCACTCAACCAAAGGAGTACGGTTTCCGTCCTTTCGACAACGCCGTTTTTGTTCAGGTGTTCGAGAAGTTGAGTTTCGTGCCTTTATTCCTCTTTTGCCAAAGATGCATGAAGAAGTTTTATTAAGAAACATCCGTGCCTTTGTAACGTTCGAAATGTTGTAACTTGAGCATCGAAGTCCTCTTTGGACAAGTGTGAGAGGAAATCAATGAGAATCCAGGTGTTTCATCTTTGGACCTCAAGAAGTGAGTCCAAGTATATCGGGAGTAGTCATCAACAATTACGAGAACATACTTCTTTCCATTAATGCTTTCTACCCGCATTGGACCACATAAGTCCATGTGTAGAAGTTGTAACCGTCTTTTTGAGCTCGGGGTAGTCTTAGTGTGAAAAGACTTTCTTTTTGCTTTCCCCAGCTCACAAGAAGAACACAGATGATCTTTGATGAATTTCAGCTTTGGAAGGCCATTCACAATATTATTCTTTGAAAGCAAGTTGATGGTGTCGAAGTTTAAATGAGATAGACGACGATGCCATAACCATGCTTGAGACGATGTTGCTTTAGCCATTAAGCAAATTGGATTGGGAGTTAAACTGTCTTGCAGAGAAATGGAATACAAATCTGTGCCACGAGAACCTGTGAGAAGATCATTTCCCTTCAAATCACGGATATAACATGTAGACTTCCGAAAAGCAACTTCCAAATCCGCATCACAGAATTGACCAACGGAGAATAAATTGTGATTAAGCCCTTCGACGTAATAAACCCGTTTGATGGTAATAGTTCCTTGAACCAGATCTCCATAGCCAAGAATTGGTGCAATTTGATCATTTCCAAACTTGACCGTTCCCAGAAATTTCTCCACAAAATTAGTTAGAAGTTTGAGATTTCCGGTCATGTGCTTTGAGCACCCAGAGGGGGGGGGGCCGACGATAAATAGAATGGATCTCTACGAGACTTCAAAATGAAATTAGAAGCATGGAGTATTGGGACACAGTGGAAACACCTAGAGTCTTATGTTCCAAAAATATTAGCAGTTCAGATGCATTCCTAGAGGCATACTAAACGTTTGGTTAACATTTCCTTTTTGAGACTTGGTTTCAATTATAATCAGGTCGGGAGAATACTTAGGATACCACCAACTGCATGTCTCACTAACGTGCTATATAACTTCCTTGTTATGTTTCTAGATTTTCTTGACAGTGTGTATGTTGCACGGTTTTCTTCCTGAATGTTGCAAAGATTGGTTAACATTTTTCTTGGGTTCTATAGTACTAACGGCACAGCCATGGTTGTCTAGTCTAGAATTCTACGCGTTTGATATAATGTAGGAACATACAAATCATGATTGTCATTCAGCACACACTTTCCATAAGTACACAGACAAAGTTAAACATGCGAGGTCTTAGCATTCAAACAAGTCATTTCTCGCAGTTACAGACGTTGTAATATTTGAAAAACTAAACTTCCTGCGGTGGTTTTACTTCTTGCTTCTTTCCCTTGGACTATTGTTAGGGACATGACTCTATCTTCCAGATGATTGCTCTTAATGATCGTGGTCTGCTAACACTTGGTATTGGGGAATTACTCCTGTAGAGAAAGACACGCGTTTGTTAGGTTTCCTAATGTCTTGATGCAACTGAGGTGTTCTAGTTTGATTAGGCTTTGTGTGCACATTATACATTCCTGGTGCAATCACGTTTATGGTCTTGACAATTGGCAACATATCCTGAGGCAAAATTTGTGCAGTGACTGGTTTTGAAAAATCATTAGACACTTTTTTTGAGGTAACTGGCTTTGACTTTGAGAAATCTTTCTTTGCAAGAGAATCAGAAAAAATAGCTGGTTTACCTAAAATGGATTGTCTTTGACTTTTAAAAGCATTCGGTTGTCGAATAACCGATGATTTTTCAAACTTAGTTTCCACAGATTTTCCTTTCATCTTTTCTATGAGTTTCTTCAACTCACTTATTGCAATTCCTTTATCTTGTAATTGAGCTTTCAAGTCTTGAATTTCAAAATATTGTTCACGTTCTTTCAGAAATACGTTTGACTGATTTTCTTTAAAAGATTTGTCATTTTTTATCTTTTCTTTACACTGTTGTAAATCAAGTTCAAGATTAATCGCATGTTTCTGAAGTGCTTCAAAATTCTTTGACGTTGTTCTACTTTTTGAAAGCTCTTTTTCAAGGTTGTTCACATTGTTCTCAGGTTTCTACGTAATACTTGCGCAAATTAGTAAATGCATCCAGATCAGTGTGTACACACCATAGTATTACCCATTCATGTGATCAGCATAGTAATATTCCCTTGAAAGTCGGTCGATTTCATTCAAAAACTGTGTTTTTTGAGTTTCCAGTTGAGATTTGAGAGTGTCTACTTCATTTTCAAGAGAATTAAAGTATCTCAAATCAGCAACCATTTCCTCTTTCAAACACAAGTGAAATTGTTCTAAGTCCGCATTGAGTTTGCTAATTTGGGGGCCAAAATTTCCTTCTATTGTGTTTTGAATGAAAGGATCGATGTTACCAAAATATGTTCTTTTGGCGATTGTTTGTTTGCAACGTTCCACTCCGTCAAAAATCGTGTCAACACTCTTTTTAATCTTGAAAAGTTCTTTAGAGCTTTTACACTTGTGATCCCAAGGAATGGATTCATCCATTCGTTTTTCTAACAAAGTTGTTTGTTTACGAAAAGACTCTTTGGAAAATTCCTGGTTAGAAGATGTATGACTCATCTTTGACGTTTTTGGAAAATAGTATTGTTCAGGCGACTTTTCTCGTTGTGGAACGAACAAATCATAAAGCTTATTCAACTGATCATAATCAAACGGTCTGATTAAATCGCTTAATTTTGATCGACGTTCTTTTTCAAGACGGAATGTTTCGTCAGAATATGGGCTTACATTAACGAAGATTTCATTATAGCAACCTATTTTCATACAGACGAGGATTCGCTCTTTGAGCTTTCTTGAGGAACTAAGTGTTTTGCAAAACTGTTTTTACAATTACGTATTAAGGCATATTCATTGTTTGAATTAGTTTGGACCGGTTTTTAATACAATTCATTCAAAACCTTTATTTGTTTCTAAGCAATGACTTTTATCAAGTTCCTTGTCTTCACGGGTTTTGTAAAGCTTATCAGAGCCTCTTTTACTTGTGATATTATGGAGATGGTTTCTTGAATGTGCAACACAGCTCCTTTTTCATATCCGATATAGTTTGATTTAAATCTTTAATTTGTTGGAGTTTATGCTTTAGATGATTTTTCAAATCGATTTAGTATGAACTTAAATCCCCTTTAGCTTTTGGCTCAATCAATTTCCACCTTTGACGCATTAATTTCACATCATTATATACTTATCAAGTTCTGCTTGGAAATTCTTAAGGTTTTTAAAACATCAACTGATTATCTTGGACAGTTCACTATGTTTTGATTCTTTGAAATGGTTTTTAGAGTAATGGAATACAAATCTGTGCCACGAGAACCTTTGAGAAGATCATTTCCCTTCAAATCACGGATGTAACAGGTAGACTTCCGAAAAGCAACTTCTAAATCCGCATCACAGAATTGACCAACGGAGAATAAATTGTGATTAAGCCCTTCGACGTAATAAACCCGTTTGATCGTAATAGCACCTTGAACCAGATCTCCATAACCAAGAATTGGTGCAATTTGATCATTTCCAAACTTCACCGTGCCCAGAAATTTCTCCACAAAATTAGTTAGAAGCTTGAGATTTCCGGTCATGTGCTTTGAGCACCCAGAGTCTACGATGAATAGAATTATCTCGACGAGCTTATGCGTTGGCTCATCATCAAAGATTGGTCCAGAATTGTCAACTGGATCTGGAGTAACCTCTTGAAGTTGTGCCATGTACATATAATGTGCTTCCAATTCTTGATCATCAGACTCATCATCAGTATCATCCTTCCAATCAGCTTGTTCTGCATTCAACTGAACCCCAGCTTCCTCTTGTTTACACAATAACATTTTTTCCTTGTGATAAGCTGCATCCTTTACTCGTTTCGGTTTCTGACATTCCCTTGATACATGCCCATATTCCTTGCAGTTGTAACACTGAATCCCAGACTTTTGCACGACCGGAGTACCTACATTTTCCCTAGCCCCAGCAACATTAATTGCCCTCTGATTATCATACCCAGTTCCTCTGTTAGTTCTTGGAGAATTATCTTGATTAGCTCGACTGGTGTTTGATGAAGTTCGAAGGTTGTTGTTGGTAGGTTTGTAGATTTTCTTGAACGAGAGAGAAATTAAAGCCATGAGTTTGTCAATCTCCTTTTCCTTTGACATTTCCTCATCTTCAGTAACCGTAGCAGGTTCTGGATCATAAGTAGGAGCAGAAGAGGTAACAATTGCTTTTCCTCTGTTTCTTGTAGACTGTTGCGATCTGGTGGAGGAATATTGAGTGTTTTGAGTAGGATGGTTTTGATCGTTTGTTAGGTTTCCTAATGTCTTGATGCAACTGAGGTGTTTTAGTTTGATTAGGCTTTGTGTGTACTTTATACATTCCAGGTGCAATCACATTTGTGTTGTTGACATTTGGTATCTTATTCTGAGGCAAAATCTGTGCAGTGACTGGTTTTGACAAAAATCATTAGCACATTTTGTGTGGAACTGGCTTTGATTTGAGTAATCTTTCTTTGCATGAGACTCTGAAAAAATAGCTGGTTTACCTAAAATGGTTGTCTTTGACTTTTTAAAGCATTCAGGTTGTTCGTTAATACCGATGATTTTCTAACTTTTGTTTCACAGTTTTTCCTTGTCATCTTTTCTATAAGTTTCTCAACTCACTTAATTGCAATTCCTTTGTTTTGTAATGAGCTTTCAAGTCGTGAATTTAATAATTTGGTTCACGTGTCATATCGGTCTATAGTTTGACTGATTTTCTTGAATAGATTTGTCTTGTTTTATCTTTTCTTACAAGGTTGTAAATAAGTTCAAGATTAATCGCATCGTTTCTGAAGAGATTCAAAGTCTTTGACATTGTCCTATCTTTGAAAGCTCTTTTTCAAGACGTTCATACTTTTCCAAGGTTTCTCCGTAATTCACATTGCAAATCATTGAAATTCATCTAAGGTCTGTGTATATTCCAAGTATTCGCATTCATGTGTTCAGCATAGAAATATTCCCTTGAAAGGCGGTCTATTTCTATTCAAAAAACTGTGTTTTTTGAGTTTTCAATTTGAGACTTAAGATTTTCGACCTCATCTTTAAGAGAATTAACATATTTCAAATCAGCAACCATTTTCCTCTTTCAAACACAATGTGAAATCTTTTTCTAAATCAAAATTGATTTTTTTATTTTTTTTTTTTTTACTAATTTGGGGCCTAAAATTTCCTTCTATTGTGTTTGAATGAAAGGATCGTTGTTACCAATATAGTTCTTTGGCGATTGTTTGTTTGCCAACGTTTAAACTCCATTCAAAATCGTGCCAAACACACTTTTTAATCTTGAAAGTTCTTTAGGCTTGGAACACGTTTTTATCCCAAGAATGGAGTATCTATTCGTTTCTCTTTACAAAGTTGGTTGTTTACGAAAAGGACTCTTTTGGAAATTCCTTTATTAGTAGATGTTTGACTAATCGTTGTCGTTTTTGGAAATTTGTGTTGTTCAGACGGACTTTTCCATTGTGGAACGACCATTCATAAAGATTATTCAACTGTTCATAATCAAACGGTCTGATTAAATGCTTTAATTTTGATCGACGTTCTTTTTCTAGACGATGTTCGTCAGAATCAGGGCTAACATCACGCAAGTTATATTGTAGCAACCTATATCATACTGTCGAGGATACCATCTTTGAGCTTTCTTGTGGACTCAGGTTGTTGCAAAACTCGTTTGCAATACGATTAAGCATCTTCATTTGTTTTGAACAGATGGCGGTCTTTATATACAATCATCATTCCTAAACATTGACTTTGTTTTCTTAAGCAATGACTTTATCAGTTCCTTGTCTTCACGAGTTGTTGTGATGCTTATTTGAGCCTCTTTGCTTGTGACATTATGGAGATGGTTCTTGTGGTCACAACAGCTCCTTTTTATTCTTGAAATCGTTTGATTTTTACTCATTTATTTTGTTGAGTATATGCTTTAGATGATTTTTTCAAATCGTTTTTGTAGGTACATTAATTCACTTTGCTTTAGCCAATCAATTTCCACCTTTGACGCATATTTCAACAGCCTCTATACTTATCAAGTTCCGTTGGAATTCTTAAGGTCTTTACAACTCAATGGTAGTCTTTGGACAGTTCATTCGTTTGCTTACTTTGAAATGTTATTTGATGATTCTTAAACTTTTGTTTTTAGTTTTTGATATCACTCAATTTAACCTTTCAATTATTAACTAACTCCATTGTTTGATGGATTCAAAAATTTATTTGGGTTTTGTTGTCATCAATTTCACATTTTAGTTTCTTAATTTAAAGAAGCAAGCAAATCACGTCTTGATCAAGATCATTTCTATTTTTTTTTTTTTTCGTTTCTCCTGGTCATCTGAGCTCCTAATCATAACATAAATCAATGAATCAATGGTGATATTGGGTTACCTTGGTTCGTAGATATATGTCATTATAGATGAAGGTTCTCAGGTGTTCATTTTCCATGGCAAACACTTTATAGTGTCAATTATTGTTTTGTTACCTTTTCTTGTTGGCTCTATCAAAGGTCGGTCCAGAATGTCAACTGGATCTGGTGTAACCTCTTGAAGTTGATGCCATGTACATATATGTGTTCCAATTCGGATCATCAGACCTCCATACATCAGTTTTCTTCTTCCAATACACCTTGTTCTGCATTCAACTGATCCCTAGCTTCCTCTGGTTTACACAATAACATTTTTTCCTTGTGATAAGCTGCATCCTTTTACTCGTTCGGTTTCTGACCTTTCTTCGATTCTTGCCCAATTCCTTGCAGTTGTAACACTGATCCCAGACTTTTTGCATCGGGACACGGAGTAACTACAAAAAATACAAACACTAAACCCACCCGTGGCGAATGATACCAATTGTTATCCCAAAAGCTTAATCCATTTCACAACATAAGCTATACCAATAAGCAAAAAAGGCTAGAAAGATAGAAAGAAAAGTTGGAAGATTTATTAGAGAGAAACTAGAGAGGTGGAAGATTACACACACACACAAACTATGCAAATGGTAACCAACACCCTCTCTATGTGTGGAGAGGGTTCTATTTATACCCTTGAGCCATGAGTGGCATGTGGGCTTTCTAACTTGGGCCGGGCTTGGCTTTTCTTGGGCTTTGAGCCCGAAACATGGACAATATTAGATTACAATCCAAGCCCATTTAACCCGACTAGCCTATTACTTAACAAGACTAATTATGACTAATAAGACCGATAACATTCTTGTTCGACTTATATAAAATTAAGGCTAACATTCTGTTTTCTAGCGCATTCTACAATTCCACGAATGGTGTCAGTATATTCGATATTCTTGTCAAGATAAACCTCATAGGCATCCCTATTGTTCTTGAGTCTATAAGAAATAGGTTCTATGTCATGTTTGAACATTCCTGGAGCAATAGTGGCAATAGGTTTTGAAACAGCAAAATTGAAAACATTTTTCCCTTTAAGTTTCCTTAATTCATTTTTCAATGATGCAATAGCAAAAACCTTTTCTTGAAGTTGAGCATTTAAATCCAAATTTTCAACACTTTGCATTGATTTGAGTAATTAGAGAGTCACTATGTTATTTTGATCGAACACGTGTCTTTTTAATTAAGTCAGATTGGTCTTTGTAAATTGATTTCAAATGCTCTCGTTCTTTTCTTAAATTTTCATTTTTAGAAATTCATTTTGCCACATTATGCTCCAATTCAATGTTTATTGTTTCAATCTCATCAATGTCTTTCTTTACATTCTCGACACTATCTTTTCCACTCAAAGATTTAATTCTATCCTTCAACTTTCTTATAACCGTGTCTTTTTCTCGTGACAGAGCTTTCAATTCATTTATTTAAAATAATTGATTAAATGTTGGAGCATTTAGGTTTTCACTAGAATTGTCCTTTTAAAAAATTTCTTGATTGAGTTTAGTTGCTAATTCCAAAGAAATGCAATGCTTTTCTAATGTTGAATAACTTTTGATAAGTTTATAGTAAACATCTTTTTCAATGAATTATTTCTTTTTGAAAAACTTAGTCTTAAGTTCCAGACACTTGTTGCATTCATCCACACATGACTTACATATCAAGAATATCAATAGAATTCACAGCAATATGCATAGTTTCTTGAGACATGATATGGTTCAAGAGTTGGTCATTATCAATACTAAGTTGTTTGATTTTAATTTCAAGATTGTTTTTGTCTACAGAACACTAATCAATAGCAGCTTCCATTTGGTTAAAAACACTTTGAACTTCAGTAATTTTATCTAGAAGAGTTTTATCAAACACATTAAATGTGTCTTTTAAAACTTTTAAAAATGGAATTATTTTAGTTACAAAACAAGCTTTTGTATGTCTAAAACCCCACACACCAGCAGTTATAGCATCGGATGTGGTTCTCTTTTTCACTACCTTGTCAAAACTGGCCAGCTGATATTTTAGCTATTTAAGACTTTTATTTACCAAACTTACCTTAGGAAGTTCACTAGGAGCTTCAATTCTAACAGGTGTACACAACTTAACAGGTGTTTCAGAAATGAATGAATGTTTTAACCAGAAAGCCTGTTCTACATACAATTCTTTTTGAGTAACAAAACGTTTACCAAAATCTTCTTTTATGTTGTTCAACTTTAAATAATCAATTGGAGAAATATTAATTTTCTTTTCTATTAAAATTGGATCATTTTGTTTATCAAGTATCTTTGATCGACTCTCTTCTTCTAAAATCAATGTCTCTTCATCATCAATCACAGAAATCACAACATGTTCTTTAGCAATAACACTACCATCATATAATGTTGGTTTAATCCGCTGAGCTTTTTTAAGATAGAATGGATTTTGATAACCAAGAGCTTGTTTATGAGTGTCATCATAAAAAACTTGTTGTTTGGTTAGCATATGCATTACTTGCGCAGATTGATACATCTTACAAATAATGTTTTTTAGTTCTTTATTTTGTTTTTCCAAAACAATTTCCTTGTCAATATATTTAGATTTTTTCTTTAGATTATGTTTTCAAAATAATGAATGATTTTGATAAAGATTCATTTTCTTTGACATGGTTAGAAAGATCTTGTTTAAGTGTATCAATCTCCTGCTGAAAAACCGCAAGCTTTGCATTTCTATTCTGAATTAGGTCATCCATTTGAGAATCTATTAAATTTTCACGTTTGTTCAAATCTACATTTTATCTTTGTTTAAAAATGGCAACACATTCTTTGTATCTCTCAAGCTCAGCAGATAATGATTCATTTATCATTTTATTCATCTAATTTTCCTTATCTAAATTAGCTACGTGATCAGTCATTTGTTCAACCAAAGATAGAACCAATAAATCATTAGGTGTAGAAGAATTAGTATCTTGAATACCCGCATCTTGTGTCTCTTGCAGATATTGAGAGTAAGGAATGGTATTGCTATCACTATTTATCTCATTATCTAGAAAATTGTCAAGATGTGTTTGTTTAGAATACGTCATCTGTTGCACATCTTGATTAATCATATCATTCAGATATGTATCAGAATATGGTACCTTAGAGAGAACATCTGAATCACAACTTGAAAGATTTGCCATCAGAACCGCTTTAGCCGAGGATAAATCATCACAATCTGAGTCATAAGCTTCCAAACCTTCAGTCTGGAAAGCTGAGTTCTAAGGGATTGTCTGCTGAGAAACTAGAGGTTCGTTTATTCTAGGGTATGTTAAGAATTCAAGTTGCTCTTCATCCAATATATGACCAGCTTCCTTAGCTTCAGCTAACATCAACTTCTCCTTAAACTATGCAGCACTTTTTGGCCTTTTTAAATGAGTGCACTATCTCGCTATGTGCCCTTCTCCTTGACAGTTATAACACTTCACAACTCTTGGTTGACCAGCTACATGATTTCCCTTTGAGGTTGTAGCAATTCCTTTGTTTCCATTGCCAGCAAAACTATAAGTTTGTCTTCCGTGAACTTGTTGAATTGTGACTCTTCCATCTTGAATGGTTGCCTGATTTTTAGGATTAGAAGACGTTCTAAGTTAATTATTTAAAGGTGGAAACCTTGATGCCACATCATATAGGATTTCCATTTCTTTGTTAATGCAGTAAACTGGATCTTCTCCATGCTGAAATGTAGGAACAATGAGACTAGAGTCCAATTGAGAAAATTTAGCTTGAGGTTGTTGTGTTACTGATGAAGATATAAATGGTTGTGGAGAAACTGATTGTTGTAGTGGATTGATAGGAGTGTGATGTTATTGATGATGAATGGGTGTTGCATAAACTGGTGTGAATTGTTAAGGAGATGGATACATTGAAGAACCTGAATGTTGTGGTGACTGAGAATGATTGTATAGAGTTTGAGAGTTGGCTACCAATGTAAGAGGATTCGGATATCTTTCACGCATGAGACATAATTCATTAGCATGTCGTTCATGTTGACTGAGGTATGTATACAACTGATCATAGTTGGTGGTATAAAAACTCTTTGCTAACTTTACATCAGTGACAAACTTGCTCCATTCCAGTGGAAGAGCATTCAGAAACTTGGTATTGACTTGAACTTGTTGCATTGTCATCCCAATAGTATGCATGTCATTGATCAGCTGAGATAATCTCTAGTAATACTCATATAATGATTCACCCTGAACGGAAGCAAACTTATCGAACAAGTTGTACTTTATGCTTTCACAGTTCTTTGATATGATTTTTCAGTGCTTTGATAAGTAGCTTGACTTTATCCCAAATATATTTAGCCGCCTTTTAATGGTTTATAAGTGCATACACATCAGGTGGAAGACCGTGAAGAATGATATTGGTTGCTTGAACATCACAATCATCTTGAAGTTGTTGTGCTTCAGTGAGTTCTGAGTATTTCTTAAGTCTAGTCTGTCCATCTTCTTCAATAGTTGGGTAGACTAGTGGACCATTGTCGATTGAATCAAGCATCATCCTACCATGTTTCTTCCCTTTGATGAATAGTCGTATACGACTTGCCCATGAATCTTACATTGATTTCTCAAGCATTGGAGGAAGGTTCTCAGCTTCCGTAACAATAATATGTTCTGCTAAAGTAGTCATTGTGAATTTGTTATGTGAAAAGATAACTTGGTGATCGAACACTGATTAGAGGTTGTTGTGTTAAAGTGAGACATGTTTAAGTGAATTCAAATTACACGGCATTTTACAATTTTTAATGAAACTGGGAAAATAAGTTAATATATCACGGGATTTTACAAATCAAAGAAATAAACCGTATAATTCACCTAATAGGAAACATTTAATTGTTTAACTCGCCTTGATTAACTCTCCTTCAAGACTGCTTAAATTACCTTGTTTAATTCGCCTTCAAACCTAATTATTTAAATCGCCTAAAACAAAGTGATTAAGTCGCCTTCAGGACTGTTTAAATCGCCTTGTTTAATTCGCCTTCAAACCCAATTGTTTAAATCGCCTAAAACAAAGTGATTAATTTTGTGCCTTAGGATGATTAATCGCCTTTTTAATTCGCCTTCAAACATAATTGTTTAAATTTGCTTAAAAAACAAAGTGAATAATTTCCTTAAACTAAATGATAAATCGCCTCGACAATTGGTTTTAAATGCCTAAAACAAAGTGAATATCGATTCAAGCTTTAATGTACAATATACGTTAAAGATCTTGGGTGACCTTAGCTTCGGATTTCAATTATGGAATCTAGAAGGGGGTTGAATAGTTTTGACCATTTTAAAATAAAACTTAGATTATCAACATATGTGAAATCAAGAGATATACACAAGTGTATATGATAGCGATGGAATAAGTAAATAAGTAATCTACGAAGTATGAACAAGTAAAGATAAGAAAGATCAAACCGATGACACAATGATTTATAGTGGTTTGGCTATGAAGCTCCCCTTCGTACTCCACTCCCCAAGTACCCAACTTGAGAGTTATCTTCACTATGTTAACAAGCTCCCTTTAGGCGGAGAAAACCGTACATCGCCTTACCACCTTTTTTCCGTACTAAAGCTAAATATCGAATTCTACTTCGAGATAGAACCAATCTAACACACTATATATTTTGTGGCCTAAAGACTAACCTATCATACACATATGATAATACACAACACCAACACAAATATACAAGAGGATTATAACAAATGTGATGACACAACTAAACTATTAACACTTGAAGCTTGACGTCTTCATAAGTGTTCTTCACTAAAGAGTGGAATGAGTTGATCACTTGTAATGGATTACGTAACAAGTATAATATTCAAAGAATATAAAAGATAAAATATGTATGTGAAAAATATTTATCAAGAGTTCTTTAAAATGAAAGCTTAAGGTTGCTATTTATAGGCAAGTCTTTGAAATTCAAATCTGTCCCAAACAGCTAGTCTGTGCGACTCATGGATCCACCATATGCTGGATCCGTCCTGTGTATTAGGTGGATCCGTGGGTGGAGCTGGGACATGATTTTTCATTTTGTGATTAACCCTAAATCTACACAAAATATTATTTTGTACTTAATAAAACTAGTTTATTAGATTCTTCTAGAAAAAAATATTTCTTATCACAAATAAGGAAAGATTTTCTGGATTTGGGAAGATATAGAAAGATTGTTTCCACTTATAGTTAATCTTATCTTGTCTTACATGATTAATATAACTAGCTTATAATTAATTATATGTTAACTTAAATTATTTGATTAGAAAAAGTTTATGCAAATGATAATATTTTTCTTTGATCATTAACTATGTTTAATAATGCCATATTCATACCTTAAGTGATTTGTCGTCGTCAAGTAAACTTTCGACTAAATAACTTGTTTACGTAAACTTTTACGTAGTATGACATTATATTTGTTATTATCAAAACATGAAGATCATTAAATATAAATATCGTTTTTGCGCGAATATTTGTATTAACAATCTCCCCCTTTTTGATGATGACAAAATATAAACTCATGCTTATTTAAAAGTTACTAAATAAGTATTTAGTGGATGAGTTTACATTTCTTCTCCCCCTTTTTGTCGAAGCAAAAAGTGTTGTAGAGGCCTTCCTTGCATGTCTTGTTTTGACGAATGCTAAGTGACTTGGTAACGAATGCAAAGTAAAAAAAATAAAGACTAGATGCAAGTGCTCCCCCTTGGTGTATACTCCCCCTTGCTTGGGGCACCAAGTAATCGAGCTATGGATGCGTTGCTACAAAACAAAGTTAGTAGGCAAGCAAATATATATATGACAATCACAAATGCACACATATACATTTTATGCAATAAACATCCATCATCAACACAACAAGTAAAAATAATGTTAAATCCATTATAAGGGACTAAACATAAAATTTGGCATAAAAGCCCATAAGACAAGAAACTTAAACTAGACCTAGCTAATCACCTCATGGCTCTTGATACCAATTGTAGAATATATGAATTATCTAAACACACAACAAATATGGAAGAAATCTAGAGAGAGAGAAAGGAGTGAAGGGTTGCTTCTAGTGAGAGAAAGTGAAAGAGAAATATTAGATTATAAAAGTGTGAAAAAGAAACAATCAACACCCTCTCCAAGAAATAGAGATGGTACTTATACTCTAAGTGTGGCCGGCCATGGGCCTTAGCTTTCATGGGCTTTCCATGGGCTTTGGCCTAACTAGCCTACTTAGTTTCTAAATATTATACTACGAGCTATATAAAGATATATTGGTAGTGACCGTTACTTTTCGTATTTCTAACAAAAGTTGCTTACAATGTTTACCAATACTAGGCTAGACATTACGTTCTTCTTCAGGTACAACCAAACCCGTTATGTTTAATGGCCCAAACATAATAAACCTATAACCCTTATGTTTTAAGGCGTAAACATACTTAAACATATTTCCCTTGTGTTTTAAGGTATAAACACATAAAACTTCTTATCCTCTAATTTGGAATATAATGGGTGATACAAGGTGTTGTATGGTGATGATACATGATGTCGTATAATGATGATCCAAGACATGGTTGTGTAATGGATATGAATGCCTCATCTAAACATCAAGAACCCTAAGTTTGATATGGTTAATCTTCTCTTGATAAGAAGCTTCCAATGTATGAAGATGATAAGAGTTTTAAGCTTGTTGTGGGGGATCTTTACATGCTACTATGCTTTGAATAGATGAGGGTCATAAGAGCCACAGGATTGTTTTGGTGGATCATGACAAGTTAATGAGCTTTCAATAAATGAGTTGACCACGTTTTTGTAAAGTTTTTTTCACTCCTAAACCATATGTTTGGCTCTAATACAAATTATAGGTCACAATAATATCAAGATGCAAATCGCACAATCGTATAAATGATAGAAAGATAGGAACAAAGGGAAAAACTCTTTTATTACTTCCAATGTGGACCGAGCTACATATAAATGAGAATTACACCCCCTCTTGTTGATATGGCGGTATTTATAGCCTAACATACAATTGACTAGTTTGACTAAGTATTTACAAATAGCTAAACGACCCCTAGACTATGAGGTATGGTCGTTACCTCAAAAGCCAACAAATAAGTCGTACTACCATCCGCTAATCCTATACTCTTCCAATTTCATTAGGTTAAGCTTCTTATATATAGAAAAAAGGGAATACATTTACATATGACCCTAAATCGGCTAAGGTGTCAAAATGTTGAGAATTATCTAGCCTACAAGGTAAGAAAAACAATCTGGAGCCATCAAACTTTTTGGGGGTAACTTATTTTGAACAAATGCGGAGCTAGTCTTCGCTAACTCAAAACTATCAACATGTTTATCCAAAATAGCATTATACATGAGAGAATGAGCTAAAACTTCAAAAATCAGTAAATAGAGATGCAAATCTTTGAATTCATCATTAAGATTATTTTCGGGTTCTTTTATTTATATTGTTTTGTTACTTTGATTAACTGACACATTACTCTATGAGCTTGGTGTGTGTATCTGGCCTTTGGGGTGCTTTTATTTGGTATGAAACGCATGTTCAATTGGCTAACCAAAGGAAAGGAGTTAGAAGGTCCTTTTGTTGAACCTTCCTTATGAGAATAAGAACTAGGAGACATTACCAATGAAATCGTATTGACATTAAGTTTCGGGGTTCTTGACGGTGTCACTAGGGAGAACACCCATTATTCCATAATTTATGACCTTCATGATAGCATCCATTACTGACAGTTTTAAAGAATCATAGATTCGGTGGTCGGGGAGACTCAAACCATGTAATAGTCATGTTTTGAGAGAGAGAGAGTAGAGAGAGAAACAAATGTATGTGTTATAGAATGGAAATGGAAAATGTTACAAGAGTCTTAACCCCTTCATGGAAGCCTTAGAGGGGTATATATAGCCCATACGCCTCACAACTATAAAATAATGCCCATTCTAGTCCCTGGTTATGGAACTATATTAAACAATGGTAATTCCATAATGTTGTCACATGAAATGAAATCCTAACAATCTTCCCCCATGGGACGATATACAGAATTACTTACAATATTTTCCTAACAAGTACATAATGATTAAGAACAAGAACTTCTACAAAGCTTCCAATGCTGATGATGTCTTTAGTGGCCTTTGATCTACTTGAATGCTCAACTTTCTTCATACACTTCTGGTCATCTCAAAGTTTCTGAATTAGCTGCATGTCTTAAAAAACTTCATTTTCCTGCACTTCTAGTCATGTCAAAGTTTTCTAGAATCTGCTTTTCATTTGACTTCAAGTCTGCACTCCAACATGAATCATCTTTATAATACCTTGTAGGAGAAATACTGTAGCAGGTATGAACTAAGTAACCCATACACATCTTGTTTAAGGAGAAGCTTCTGAATTAGCTTCCCCCTAATTCATGCCACATATTCTTCATTTTGAAGCTTTAATAGCTTCCCTCAACCGACAATCTTATTCTCAAGCAGTTTTAAATCTTTATTACAAGCTTAGAATAATTAAGTGCATAACAGAATTAGTAGGATACCCACATCAAATGTTACTGCTTCTTTAATAATAAGCATTATGATTATCTGTTCGGGGGATCATCAAATAGATCAGCAACCTATCTTCTCATGCTTGAATAATTCTTCTCACATTTCTTCCCACTGGAAGCTCAAGTAATGCATACCAAAAGTATCAAGATATCTCTTCCCCCATGTAGTTGAAGAGATGCAACCAGTCTCATTGTATGAAGGCCAAAAACCCAAAGTACACACTCTATCCCATTCATGAATTCGAAATCGTAGCATCAAAGTCAATTAAGTCCCGGACATACGCATTCCTTCCTTCAGGATAATGATGATATTTCTTGTAACACCCAAGTCAACTAAGTCCTGGATGTAAACAATTAAACCCTCTAAGTAGTCGAAATGATAACACCAAAGTTAACTAAGTCCCAGATGAACACATTTCTTCCTGCAGGATACTTACTATCTAGAGGAATCATCATACCATTGTGTACCTCTTTTATCATTGGAAACTATTTCTTACATCCCTTCCCCCATGTAGTTAGAATAATACACCAAAAGCCACGAGTTAAAACACTGATTTTCTTTATGGTTATGACATTTGTCTTCCCGGAATGACATAAAATAAGAAGAATGTATGAAGTTCATCACGTGTACTTGTTGTGCGTTCAGATGTATGTCTCCTTCCCCCTTCCTGGTTTTGATACCTCGGAATCAGCAAAACATTGTACGCACATATACTTGAAATCTTGTGAGAAGAATGAAATTAGCTCAAATGTATCCCGTGAGAATCAGCTGTTGATCAAATCTTTACTCATAAACTCTCTTTGACTACCTTTTTTACCAACTCATTTATAGGCTATTTGAAGTAAAATCACTGATAGAGTAAACCCGAATATAACAAACTTGAAATTAAAGTATGTATTCTCTCGTTTTGTGACTTTACGGCCTTTTTTTTTTTTTTCACTAATGTTGGATGAACGGTGTAGAGAATTGTGCTCATGCAAAATCTCTAAGTAATCATTACCCCACCAAAGTTGAGACTTTTATCACCAAACTCTTGAGATTATCCATAAGCTTCAGGTGTGACACTGAGTATACAACGTAACTCCTTTAAGTGATGTTATCCATGTCTTCAACATCCATCTTCGACTTCTGGTAACTAGATAAACCAAGTCTTCAACTTAAATATTAAGCACGAGAAAGTTATCATTGCAAAGGCTTGAATTAACCAACCCTGATTCAAGTTTAAAATAAGCACACCTTCGTGAAAGTTAACTTCAATCTCAAATAAGTGATACCAATCAACTCCGTAGTCACTTAGAAAAATTAATGTCAAATCTAGCCATTTTGATTTACATTTCATGATTCTTTATAAAGATGGATCCCGGTCTCGTCACTTAAAAATCGTCACTTTGTCATAAATCCCTATTTACCAAATTCCAATATTATAATATAAAACATATCCTGTCGCAGGACCTTTTTTGTCTTAGAGTGTTATCCGGTTAAATAAATAACAATAAAACATCAAACAAATTGAAATTCCCGACCCAATATACATGCCATGACCCATTTTGGCTTATCTATATAATCTCCATCCACTAAATTATTAGGTTATTTCCCAACCCTAATCTCTCTTTATCCGCCCCCATATATGTGTTCATTCTAAGCCCACCTCCAAATAATTTCACCTTTTTAATACACTACAACACCTCTCATCTAAACTCATTTACTCAAAATCATAACCCTTTAAAAAAACACATTCTTCAACCAAAAAAAGACACTTTATCTTTCTTCTTAGTCATAGATTCTCTCAAAAGAATCTTGTCATTTCTTGTACTTCGAAAGCATAACAAAGACTACAAGGTTTCAACCACAAGATTGTTTGAACGGTCTCAGGTAGGTTTTGATATGTATTTATTTTGATTTGTTAAACGAAAGGAAGATAAAGCATAACAGATTTGTTATGGTTCTTTCTTTGTATTCGGATATTAAAGACACAGGTCAGTGATGATTGTTGTTCAAACCCAAAGAATCTTTAAAAGATTTCTAAAACAGTTTGACTAAATTTGAGATCTTGATGTTTTGCTTTTCATTTATATGATTTGAGACATGAGGATGGTGATGGGATATGATTAGTTTGGATTTGTTGGTGATAAGATTTGTGACGATGGGTGTAGGTTTAGGTAGTGGATTTGTTGGATTTGTTGTAGATGTTGTGGGTTAGATTGAGGATGTGATTGTAGTCGATGTTGTGTATGTTGGTTAGTGTTGTTGTGAATATTGAGTCTGTCTTTTTTTTTCTTCATTTTTTGTTAACCCTGACTCGGTAGTAACCGGTTTGGCAGACTTATTGAGTTGACTCGGTTTGAGTTGTGGGTGTACACAAACCAATGCGATGTATTGACAAATCGCTGTCACTTTTAAAATACACCAAACCGCTGCCAACAGTTTACCGAACAGCCGTTGACTAGTCAAACGGGCAGAGTTTTGTTTAGGCAAACCATAAAAAGGTATAAACCACTGTCACTTGTACGCCAAACCGATGTGGCAGAGGTTTAATCAAACCACTGCCAAAATAAAGTAAACCGCTGCCTAAATAAGGTAAACTGCTGGCTACTTTGGGACCACTTGACAAACCGCTGCTGGTAGTAGTTTTTGTTCGTTTGCTAAAATGCGACTAACAAACAAAACAAGGTGTACTAGCTAATAACAAACCGCTGCCTAGAGTTCTAAAACATAAAAAAGCTTTGAAATAAGCTATTAAAATAAAAGGACCAGATCTGCCTTTTAAATGAGTTTAGGAAAACAAATGGACCTAAAAAACTCATAAAAAGTAGAAAAAACTGTTATAAAACAGATTCGTGCAATCAACACAAAAAAACTAATTCGTGGCTTTTTTTAGAATAAGCCCACAAAAATAAGCCATCAATAAGCTCTAATAAGCTGACTTTATGAAGCAACAAAAATGTATACAAAAATGGCAGATTTGAGACACGGGATGACACAATCAAACTGGCCTAATGTAAGAATGAAACCAAGGCTCTTAATACCAATTGAAGGATATTAACTTCACACAAATTATGAACTAGAGAGAGAAGTAGATGGGATAATACACCGAAAACACACACATGAATATGAGATAAATGCATTCAACCAACACCCTCTCCATGTGTGGAGAGGGTTAATATACTTACACATCATGGGCCGGGTCGAGCTTTCCTTAGACTTTCTATAAACCAGCCTGGTTAGCTTACTAGTTATTACATGAAATTGTCTAACTATTACAAAGGCTCGTGAGATCGATAATGATCGTCACTTCACTAAAAATTGAGTTCCTAACAATCTCCCCCTAAGGGATGATCGTTGAGATCTCATAAATGATCAACACTTTCTGAATTCCTAACAATCTCCCCCTAAGGGGTGATCATAAAGATCTCTTTCTGTGACCTTGATCATTAATCGTTGAAGCTTCTTGTCTTGATCTTGAGTCCTTTTTGTGTAATAGTTGATCTTTTGTCTTGCATCTTTATGTAGTGGTCTTTGATCATTATGCTTGAGCTTGTTCCTTCATGCTTGATGGTCTTGTGATCTTGAGCCTTTATTACTTGATTTTGAACTTCTTGAGATCATAAATCTTGCATCATTATTTGATTATCTTGTAATACTTTGCCTTCTTGTGTTCTTGTGACTTTTGGACCAACATGCTCATTCTTGGTATTATCTTGAAAGCATGCTAATAATCTCCTTGAATAGACTTTGACTTGATAACCTGATGTGTTCAAGGAAAATGTTGATTATCAAATTAGCAAAAGACTTTGTAACTTGAGCTTTCTTGAATACTTGAAACTTTACTTCTTTAAGTATGAGCATGTGGCTGTGAATTCGACTCGTCATGGACTAGATACTGCTACCATCGGGAAACCTGTAAGTTTAGGTTAGTAATAAGCACAAATATAGACGGAAGTGTCTTTGTCACTTCGTTAAATATGGTTTCAACAACCACGGTTCCTCGTTAATCAGTATAAATACTACTTGTGATCAGGTAGAATTCAAAAGAATCTCATTGATAGGGTTTCGCAGCTGCACTAGCCGTTCTCGTTACCAGAGCGTCTCAAAGCAGAGAACACGGTAAGAGTGAATCGGTAAGTTACTATCTTTCTGATTGAGTCGTCAATTCGTGTTCAGCTTTCCTATGCCCAGATACCTTTGTGAGGCTGCCTATGGACATAAGATTGAAAATTGGTTTAAGAAAATCAGTTGACGTGTTAATGAGTAAAGAGTTTTCTAACACGCCAAATAGTTTTATCTTTTCAAATTCATCCGTTAATTCATATACTGAACCGATATTGATATTCAGTTGTCACAAGTTTGATTCATATAGAATCGCACAAGTCACCTGCCGTAGTGCTTGTTTGATGTTGGCACTGGTAGAATTTCCATCGTCACTATGAATATTGTGAGGTATCACTCTGATGTTCTGGCAATATCACAAGGATAATGTGTAGGACTCTCTTAGTATCTCATATGTGTTCATAGTGTATAAATGTTAGGATATCATTTCATCACCAAACACAAAAATAAGAAAAATAGATTTTAGAGAGAGAAAGTAAAAAAGAAAAATGGTTACTTGTTCATGAAAAGAAAAATGAGAGCAACACCCTCTCCACACTTGGAGAGGGCTTTATATAGTTACAAGAGAGGACTATTCTTGTGGGCTTTGTGTTGGGCGGATATTAATACTAATGGGCTGAGCCAGACAAACTGGCCCAACTAGCTTAAATAAAATTTCCGTAAAAGTCGTTTTACTTATACAAGGCTAGGGAATATTTAATGACATTCACTTTACATAAATTACACGGCTACAATCTCCCCTAAGGGGTGGTCATTCATATTGTGGATCCAGTTCTTGTGACATCTGAGTCTTGGAGCCTTGTATTCTTGGGAATTCCTTTTAAAGTTCCATTTGCATGCTTGTGATCTTGGATCTTGATCTTTAACTTGATATTCTTTGCACAAAATACTGTATCGTGGTTCTTTGGCCTTGATTTGTCTGGACTACTGAGGATCTCTAAATCTTGATCCTTGAATCTTATGCTGCTTTGCGATCTTGTGTCTCCACCCTCATGCTTAAGATCTTGAAAGCTTGTAACAATCTCCTCAAAACATTTTCTTTTTAACATGATTACTTGTAACCAACAAAATGTTCTTATGAGGGGAAGTTGCTTGTTCGTTCATCAGTTAGATTGCGGTTGACATTTTGATAGTCTTGAGCTTTATCATGATTATCTTTGTTGGGATTGGCTTGAGGTCTTGTATATTGACTCGTCATGGACTAGAACTGCTACGTCAGGAAACCTGCAAGTATAGGTTAGAGATAAACATATATGGATGACAGTGTCTTTGTCACTTCGTCGAATACGGTTGCAATAACCACGGTTCCCCGTTAATCAGTATAAATACTGCCTGTGATTAGGTAGAATTCAAAAGAATCTCCTTGACAGGGTTTCGCAGCTGCACTAGCCGTTCTCATTACCGGAGCATCTCAAAGCAGGTTAACACGCGTAAGAGTGATCAGGTTAGTACTATCTTTCTGATTGGAGTCGTCAATTCATTTTACTGGAACCAAGTTTAATTCATATGAATAGTACATCGTTTTCTTTACAGTTGACACAAGTTAGATTCATATTGGATTCGCAAGTACCTACCAAGAGTTGTTTGATGTTGGCTCAGATGGATTTCTATCTTCACTATGAATACAAAGAGTATCGATCTGATGTTTCTAGGCAATTTTCACAAGGATAATGCGAAGGACTTTAATGATACCATATGTTGTATAAGATTGTACTACATTTTGTATATTAGAATTTTGTGTCCTAGTGAGAATTTTTTTTGATGGTTCTAGTTGGCTCTAGACTTATAAGGCACATTTGTTAATTGGTAAGCGGAGGGCTGGAGCGGATCTGCCAACTTTTCATATCAACGATCTTGGAATGGGAGGAATAGCCGATAGAATGTGTTGTTCTCCGTAGAATGACAATGAATTACTTTTGAGATGATTTGTGTGGCTAAGGAGGGTTGTACATTGCATCACTGGGTCCATGGATGATTGTCTTCAATATAATAATCATCTTTTGATTACGATAGTTATGCACTTGACCCTCGGTTTCTGCCTAAGGTTGTATGGAGGGCTTCTTTCTTTTCACCCTTTTATCCTTACATTTCTTTTTACATTCTATCAACCCTTCAGTGCGTACCGAGACTTCATGAATTGTTCCTTGTTGGGTTTATTCAGGCACTAGCTCCTTCTCTGTCGGCCAATCTATTCCCTTAGTTCACTTTTACCTCCTTTTTTCAATCATACCTATGGACTTCTACTCTATCTAATGGAGTGGTTCCTGGGTAGATCCTCCGGGTTTATGGCTTGGACACATGGAAGAATATACCTAACCTTAACAGCCTATACCTCCCTGAGAAATAACTGTGGTCGGGTCTTTGAGATATAGACATGAAGATCCATTAAAACCATTTGATGAAAAAACAAACTATCAACGTTCTGAGATATCATTTGAGTCACATTTAAGTTGTTTCCGGAGTTTACCAAAAAGCCTCCCCCCTACTACACATAGCACCATATTTATGAAAGAGTTTTTGCACCATGCGGGAACGCACTTATAGATTGAAGATCGTTTCCGTTATTAATATGTATTGATCACATTTTTAATCACTATATCCCCTCAAAAAATTTGCTTATGTATTTTCCTAATTTTGACAATTAGTGAATAAAAAAAAAGTTAATGTACGGAATTCACATCGAGCACTTACAATGTCTGGGGATGTGAACAGGAGTGCATGCTCGAATGAATCATTTTTTATACTCCCCTCATTATAGAATTGATTTGAAAACTTGGTATTGGAGTTTGTTGAGCAACACAAATTTGAAAGATATTTGAAATTTTTCTTTTTGAGAATATCTTGAAAAATTGTGCCTTCAAAGGAAAATTGTGAGATTTATCTTATTTACCTTCTTTTCTTTAGAAAACTCTCCTTGTGGCATTCAAAACTTTGAATGTTTTATATGACTTTGCTTCAAGACGAGAAGGATATGGAATTTCCCCGTTGTTAGGAGAAATGTACATAAGTTGAACATTTTCCTTTCTTGAAGGAACCGGAGTCTTAAGCTGTCATTTTTACTTAGTATGTCGTATAGAGAAAAGTGGTGATGAGGGGACTGATTTGAAAGCTATTTGATGAAACTCTCGCTCGAAACTCTAATTTATTCACCGTGTTATATTTTAATCATCATTTCTAGGTGCGCAAATGTTATCGAATTGTCGAGAGACATGTAGGAGAAGATTTCTTTTGGTATTTTCTGAAAATTTTTGATTTTGTTATTTTGTTTTTATTGGTGTTATATATATATTTCTTTTTATATTTTGTTTTTTTGGTTTTATAAATCAAAATAAAGTGAAAGATCAAAAATATTTACATAGTCGAAGTTTACATCAGCAGTGTAGTTGTGTGCTAGAGTGAAGTAGATAAGTTGAATCTTGTTGTTGTGACGTTTATCGAATGCATCACAGTAGTTAGTAGTTACATCGGGAGAATTTGTAAATAGCACTTGATTTTTCTCGTTGATTAATGAGAAATCTCGAACATAATGACCGTAATAGACTTTCCTACTCTTACCATCGAGCGTCATGACTTTCCATTTCTAATGAGTGGAAAACATAGAAGAATTTCTATTCTTTTTTAGGCAAGTACCTTTAATAATAATTAAAAGATAATTATACTTTAACACAACTAATTAAAAAAACTACCATTTCTTAACCTTAATCTTAAAAAAAATAAAATAAAAGTAGCATGAACGGTTACACTTCCTTTTTTTTTGAAGAACGGTTGCAATTGACATTTGATTACTAAGCCATTGACTTGAGAACTAATACTAAATTTGAACTGTTTTGATACTAGCTCAGAGCCGAAAAGATTTCTCTTTTCGTTGTTAAGGATAAAACACAATGACACGTACATATTCCTTTTATTTGATGAAACGGGTTGTTTTTCTTGTCACTTTTTATAGCATCCATTTCTGAAAACTCATCAAGTGTCACATCATTGTCTCCATGATCTTCTTTGTCTTTCAGGTTATACTCGGAAAGCAATGGGATTACAGAGTATCAACCAATTTTGACAACCTGTCATAGAGAAAGTTGAACTTGGAAACCTTCTGCTGGTCGGTTCCTGAGGGTTAGAAGTACATGCCATTATCCTTATAGAGCAGTCAGATTGTCTCTCAGATTCACTAGACGTTGATTTTTTTCATTTAAGGTCAATTATGTCTTCCAGTTGGTGACATAATAGCTAAGTGCAGGTTTTCTAGGCTTAGGTGAAGCAAGTCTTTCTTTAGACCCTACATTCTTTGGTTTCCAGACCTAAGCCTTATGTTTCTTTTGATTTACACTTTTTGAAACATTAGCACTTTGGTTTTTCTTTCTAGTTTCATTGCATTCCATAATGAAGCCACCAAATCTTCATGATAGTCGGTATTAGACATTGCTTACATATAGCACAAATAACCTTAGATTTATCATTTCGAAAATAGCAAGGCTTAATGGTTTTAGCATTCAAATGAACGTATTGGTTCGGATAGTGGAGAGATGTAAAATCCTTATGGTTTTCATCTGTTTTCTCTTAACTTATTCGAGAAGGCTACCACTCTTAGAATGAAAATGGGACCTTATCACTCCTTAGGATTGTCTCCAAGCTTATGGTCTTCTGGTTCCTAGTAGTGCTTCATAATGTCTTTAGGAGAGAATCCATTTGCTTTTGGTATTTACATGTTCTTAGTGATGACATGAGGTGTGAAACAATGATTGGTTTGGTCCTAACGCTTGTTTTTTCATGTTTGTTAGATAAAGATGTTCTAACCTGTAGTTAAATGGATTGATCATAAAGATTCTGGGAGCAAATCTACTCTTCATTGTTCACAAACAGTTGATTCTCGTGACGGAAGGAACGAGTTTGAAGTGACTGGTTTTGACCAAGCATTGTCTCACCAACTTGGGAAAATGCCTGTTGAGTTAGGTAGATGAGTTACATGATAAAGTTTGTGGTCTAGGAAGAAGGAGGTGGTTTTTCCAGATTGATTGCTTTGCAAACTTAGTATTCGCAGTTAGTACCTTTGTTGGTGTCCTTTTGATCAGAAACCTTATCAAACAACTGAGCTCTCAACTTAGCATTTTCATAGATTGTGTCATGTAGTTTATCTTGCAAAGAGTTATTATAGCTTTGGTTTGAGTCTGTGTCACTTTGATAGAGTCAAACAGGTTTTTGTATGTTGTCTTAAGATGAGCAATTTCTTTTTCATTAATTGTCGAAAACTGAAACTTTAATTCTCATTTCTCATTTTTCTAGGTTTCTGAGACAAAGGATCCAAAGAGTATTTTCGATACACCAATGGATTATTCCATTACTTTTACCCTTTTGATCTCACTGAGCTTGCAACCGTTCGATCTTTTGTTGCATGTCATTATAAGCTTTATCGTACGAAATTTTGTCATATTTGCATTCCTTCTCCACTTTTTGTCCAATCTTTCAAAGTTTAGCATATTCACTTACATTTTTATGATACAAGTTTCAAGTAGTTCCTTTCGTTCTCGGTCAAGTCAGTTTTGAGATTTGATGAATCTACAACCGGATGTATTTTGCACAATAGGTCTAATATTATGAATGGACAACTGACTCTCAGAGCACGCTCGATTCTAATTTTAATGCCTTGTGCTTTTGCAAGAGATTATCAGTTCTTTTGCCAAGTGATTTTAAAGTCTCGAACAAATTTGGCTGCTCTTTCAAAAATTGTTATTTCTAAATTTTTAGTCTAGCATTCAACTTGGGTTGACGATAGGGAAAATTTCTTCTTTTAAAATTTTGTGAATCTTTGGTGAGAGAAGTCGACAATTTGAGTCTCTAAAGTCATTCTATGTTTGACAACCGTTGAAGAGTCACAATGGTGCTTTTACCTCTCATTAGAAATTTTCGGTGTGCACACTTGGAGTAGTATCATCTGTAAATTATTCAGTTGGTATTGAATCGATTTTTGAAACAGTGGCTCGTTTTGGAAGTATCAAAAAGTACACCTCTTTTTGTACTTGCCGTTTGAGAATACTAAAACCCCCGAAAGATGATTTATCTTTGTATAGGTTCTGCCGGTTTTATTTCTTTGTTTAATTTTTTATTTTTAAACGACTCTCTTTAGCTAAGTTTTGAAGTGTCTCTTCCGATCATGCCACAGCAGGAGGATTCATGCTTTGCAAATAACACTTTTGCCATTATACAAAACTTGTTGTTTTCGCTGAGCTTGCTTGAGTAAAAGATATTTTTTGAAACCTAAGCCATTTTATGTTCAGGTGTTGGTAAAACGAGTCTGGCTTAGGTGAAAGCATGTGCATCGTTTGAATCGATTGACCCATTTTAACCAAAATATTATCTAATTCCTTTATTTTATTCTCAAGTTGAATTTGTTTATCAAGAAGCTCGTCTTCGTGTATTTTGAAATCAGACTTTAACTTTTTCTTTTCTTCTTGAAGAGAAGAAACAGTTGAATTTTTTCCTTTGAAAGTTGTTTTACTTAAATTTGAAAAATTTCTAATCAAAGTCATATTCTGTTTTACCGGAATTAAGTGAAGAGCATTTATCTTTTTAGTAAGACATTGTTCTTGATAAACAGACTTTTTATAACCATTTTCAAGTTTGTCATTTTTGCTTGATAATTTCAAAACACTTTTCTTGATTTTTTTACCTTAGCAAGCTCAGGGCAATTCAGCATTTGTTTCTTTCATTTGCGATTGACCAAATGACTTTCTCACTTCAGTTGCCTCATTATGTATATAATGATTCAAAATAAGAACGTGTTTCATCACATTATTTGCAGGATGTTTGGTTCTATTGTTCCCCACTTTGTTCCACACTAGAAAACCACGAAATGACTTACTATCTTCTGTTGTACTTGGTGTGTTCAGGAATGGGTTCGAGTTAGCTCAGTATACTGCTCCTCTTGGAGTAAAAACCTTTTGAATATAGCTTTTTATATCAATTTTTCACATAATGATGTACCTCAGCTGGATCCAGTTCTGAGTCATCTAGATGGGAGCCCTTGTCAGTCATTGAGTACCAGATGACGATGCTCTGCTGAAATTATTCTCTAAAAGTGCTGTTGGTGCCTTTGCTCTCTTAGTTTCTTTTTACAGGCACCTACAGCAGCCATGAAATCAAATTCCTCAGAAGTGAGTGAATCGTGCTTCTTTCTTTTGGCAATCTACCTTTGTTTCTGAGATAAGCAAGCATTAGTTTCTTTGGCTTTACTGTGCTGGTTGCTGGATAATGACTCCTTCCTTGACAGTTGTTAACACCTTATCGTATTACCATTTATACCATTACCATTACCCTCAGCCGGTGCTGTAACACATTTCATTCACCATGCTGATCTTGCAATTTCCGAAACAACATAAGCCCTTATGTTTTCCAAAATTATGAACAACCTGATTTCTGACATTGGCATTTAGAACAACCTGATTCCCAACATTATGCATTGCATTCGGTCTAAACTGGTTCCCAACATTATCTTCAACCATTAGCATTTGTCTGTCTTGATCCATATTCATACCCGGTTGTGCAATCTGCATGCTGCTAGGGTTTGATGAACTTCTTTGGTTGTTATTTGTTGGAGTGGTATCGTTTAGAGCAAATGCCTTAGCCATGAGTACAAGTGCCATGTTAAATGCAATCGTGGGATTTGAGATATCTCCTGGATTTTGCATTGGATGTTGCAGGTAGTTCTGAGTTGAAAGATGGTTGTGAGGACAAGTTGATGTTGGGTTGTGGATTGTTGCATGTAGGTAATGAGTGATGAGTGGAATATGGGGTGGACCTGGGGTCTGAGTGTCTTGCCTTCTAATGCAAAGATCATGTGTGTTTGCAATTCGTTGTGCTCTAAAAGCATTGATGTCTTGCTGAGTCGACATTGCAAAAGGTGATGTGAAATGATAAACAAGGATCTTTAGTGGGTAAAGTGATTTGTTATTGTGGTGGAAAACTATTTCACGGGATTTTATAAATCTTTGATTAAAACCGAGAAAAGAATCGTATCTTTCGCGGGATTTTACAAAATCAAGAAGAAACCGTAAAATAAAAATGAATTGATGTTGAAATCGTTGTTGAAATTGAAGAACGTGAGCTTTTGTTGGCGATTTGTGAGCGTAAAACGATGAACGGTGCACAAATTTTGAGCTTGAAATGATTAACGGTTGATGTATTCGAAAAGAGGACTAACGGTGTAATTGTAGTTTAACAAAGAGGGTTAATAATGCAAAAGGACATGCTTGAAATTATAGTTGAAAAAGAGGGACTGCATGTGACACTTTTTGAAACTTGATAATAAATGCAAAAGTTCCCTCCTAAATACTTTTTCTTCTTCGTTTGAAATTTATAAGAAATGAAACGATTGAACTTTTGATCTTATGAACTCATACGGTTATCGTCGGTTAAAAGTAAGTATACCACGTCGATCGAAACGATGTCACGAACACGATGATATATTCTCTAAGTTCCCGTAGAGCACCGGATTATCGAAACCGGAAAAATAAATATTTGTTTATAAACGTGAAGATTTTGTTTCTTGTCAACGTTTCACATCGTTCGGCTCTTTTTTGTTCGGTGATCAAGTTTCACTCGTTCGGTTCAAGTAGATGAAACTCGTTCGGCTCTTAAGTTTTTCACTCGTTCGGCTCTCGTTGAAGAAACTAGTTCGGCTCTACAAAAGTTCCACTCGTTCGGCTCACCTTGAAGAAACTAGTTCGGCTCTACAAAAGTTCCACTCGTTCGGCTCTCGTGAAATTCACTCGATCGGCTCACGTGAAATTCACTCGTTCGGCTCACCTTGAAGAAACTAGTTCGGTCCGTTTTGTTTTTCTACTCGTTCGGTGGTTTTTAAGATTTTACTCGTTCGGTCCTTTTTGTTTTTCTACTCGTTCGGTGACACTTAGTTTGTCAATCGTTCGGTTGAGACACAAAAAAAACTACGTTCGGTCCTTGAGAGCTATCCTCGATCAGCTCCTCTCGAAGATGAGAAAACTCGGTTTCATGGTTCCATACAAAACTTCAAACACCTTTTGTGCACGTTGCTTCATGTTCTGTTTCATCGAGTTTGAACCAAGCCGTGAACCCAAAGATGTAACACTCAAGGATGATATACGCTTTAAAAAAAACTAACATATAGAAGTTGCAAGAGTTTTCGCTCTAATGATAGTTTTTTTTTGCTTGACATTTCTTCCTATAAGCCTTCAAATTTTTATTTTATTTTTTTGATAAAAAAACACGTTTGATGACTTAATAAACAAATGAACCAAGTTACTGTAGAAGTCCAAACAAAAAAAAAACCACACTTTTTTTTTCAAACAGAAACGTTGAAAGGAATTAACCCAAATAAGTCGTATGATACCAAAAAAATTATAATGAAAGTTAAGTGAGAAAGAATTTTTTTTTTTCGAAAGAAAGAGAAAAATTAAAAGTAAGCCGAATCAATAAGCTTAATAAGTTACAGAACAAATCACTTAACCCAACCTTGGCCTCGATACCATTGTTTGGATATTTTCATCACCAACACAAAAAAAATAAGAAAAATAGGTTTAGAGAGAGAAGTATATAAAAAAGCGAAATATGGTTACTTGTCATTGAAAAGAAAAATGAGAACGCAACACTGTCTCCACACTTTAGAGAGCGCGCTACGTTATATAGTTACATCTCGAGAGGACTATTTCTTGTGGGCTTTGTTGTTGGGGCCGGACTTATCTATTCTCTAGCGCGCTTGAACCCGACAAACTAGGCCCAAATAGATTAAATTAAATTCCCGTAAACTACGTTTTATTATACAGGCTCGGGAATATTTTATAACCTTCACTTTTAATAATTACACGGGTAACAATAAATAACAGGGTATATTTGGAATTGGTCCTTATGAGATTCGCTCTATTGACTCTTTTGCTCGAGATCAATAGTGCACTTTTGGTTTTTGTAATCGGAGAGGCATGGTGTAATTGCCACCTTTTCAATATCAACTAACTCGGAGTGAGAATGTCATAGAAGTGTTGTGTAATCTTTGTGGAGTTTCTTGAAACAAAGAGTCTTTTCGACCCTTGGAGTAGCTGGGAAGGGTTGTGCATTGGCATCACTGGGTCAATGATGTATATCGTTCAATACCATGAGACAACATCTTAGTATTTATGATAGAGATGTGTTGGAACTTAGGTTTCTGTCTATGTGTAAGGAGGGCTTCTTTGTTTTCATCCTTTATCTTTACATTTCTTTTTTATTCTTCAACCCCTTCAATGCTTACCAAAACTTCATCACTAAAACCTTGTTAGGTTTGTTCCAGTGTTGGCTCTGTTTTAGTCTGCATTATTCCCTTTTCACTTTAAACCTTTTTTTTCATATTCATGCTAAGGGCTTCTCAATAACTACTTCGGAATGTACCTAGGTAGATCCTCCAGTGCTGGCTGGATCATGGGAACAATTACCTATACTTTATACCACCTTCTACTCCTGATAAAGTAAGTTTACTGTCGTTGGTCTTTGGGTATTGTTCTCATGCATTTAAAATAATTTTAGAAAAAACTCAACCAAGGTTGTGGGGGATTGGGGGGGATATAAATATCAAATAATCTGTACTCGATCAGTCTTTACTTTTTCAGAAATGCTTCCCATGATATGTGCATCGATATCGATAACTTTTAGCACATATGAGGGGATAAGCTTGCACCTTGTGTCAAATATTATCCACTATATTACATTTTAGTCCATTTTTTCTCCCCATTAAAAATTGCATACCACATGATGTTTTTGAATCCCAATGGATAAATTGGATATGGGACGATTTGGTAAACGACACTTGGGTGTAGAGTCTTATAGCTTGATTTTGTGTGGAAACTTTTTAAAGGATTCACCTTCCAATTATTGAGGACCTATATAGGGGTGTGTACTCAATCTGTGATAAGATTTATTAAATTTAGTGTATAAAAGGCTTGAAACATAGTATACTCGATAACTATTTATGTATGATGTTGTACTACATTTATACAAGAGGATTTATGAGGACTTGTACTGTAACTTAAAAAACACTAAGAGCTGGAGAGCATGGGCACATCTGTCCGTAGAAGCAAATGCGGGGGCGTCAGCCGGCGGGGGTTGAGGGGTGAAGGTGGTGAGTATGGCGGTCAGATTGGGTGGGGACTGGGCGAGCGGGGAGGGGGGGTTTGTTGATTTTGTTGCGCTGGGCAGGGGGAGGTACCCTTTTTATTCTGTTATGTTTTGGTTTTTTTCTGATTTATTTTTCTTATTTTTTTTTCTTTTTTTTTTTTTCTTTCTTAGACTGTTTTTTTTCATTATTTTCTATTTCATTTCTTTTTTCATTTAGATTTTTTTCCTCCTCTTAAAGCTTTATTAGCTTCCCCCGAAACTAGAATAATTGTTGAGTAGATGTCTGAGAGGGTTCTTCAAAATAGAATGATGTAAATTGTAACATCAAAGACAACTAAGTCTCGGATTCCAACAATTATTCCCTCTAAGTAGCCGAAATGATAACACCAAAGACAACTAAGTCCCGGATGTGCACACTTCTTTCTGCAGAATACTGACTATCTACATAAATCATCATACCTATTTGAACCTCTTTTATCAAATTTTACTACTTCTTTTGAAATTAACATTAGTGATTAACTGGTTGGGGAACTATTAATCTAAACAGAAACATATCTTCCTTTTCTGGATTCCTAAAACTACGTAATTATTTCCAAACAATCTTAAGCCTTTTAGAACTTATGATGGTGGCAAATTTTGATCGTATGTAGTTTTAATCCTAAGTCACAATCCTTGCGATTATATTTAAACACCTAAAGTTATTAACTTATGAAAACTTAAGCCCTTGGAGCTAAAATAAATTAGCGCTCTCACTATTCTCGCAGCGCTCGCGCTCGCACGTGAAGTTAAAACTTTTTCTCGTATAATTTCTGTGACTTGATTTGAAAAATCGTTTTAAAAGATTATTAATTAGCACTTTTTATCCCCCTCAAATAATGACCCATTTTTTATTTAAAGAGTTGTAGTCGTTATTTGAGTGATAGAAATTATCTTTTGAAATTTTTTCTTTTTTAAATTATTGAGAACACTGATTATGTTTATGATTCTTCCTAAAACACTTTTGAAAACACTTTACAACTTCTGCTCGAACTTTATTTACAACTCGGTGTCATTGTTAAATGACATTTCAAAAGTCTTAAATATTATCGAATATAGAAGACATGTCATGAAAACATATTTTGTATTTTTGAAATTTTATAATTTTGTATTTTGTTTTTCTGATTTTATATTTTTGTATTTTGATTTTATAAAATTTTATAAAATGAAAAATCTTTGTGTTTTTAGATTTAATTATTTACATAGGATACATGAAGAATTACCACCATTATTCTTCCTTTGAGATAGTATGTCTCAACCAGGGAACGTTTTCCCACTGATCATGGAATCTGAATTTTTTTTTCAAAAAGTTTTGCGTGATAGTAAAACCAAACGGCAATGTTCTTGTAGTTGACTTCTTGTCGAAATCGGTCGAGAAGGATCGTCAATAACATTCTCCAATGGGTGATTCTTTGTTAACTTAGTGAGAGTATCAAACGATTGGTTAAGATGATGCAAATTTGATGAAATGACCCCTTGTAAAGTTGTTTCTTCAAAACTCGAGTCTAAAGAAAGATTATGAAGGAGGGGTGCATTATCAAATTATACATTTTGATGTCCATAAATTTGTTCTTCAACACCTGGATGAATGACTTAAGTTTAAATTTCTTGATTTGTTGGTGAATTACTAGGAGATGGTACATCTTGATCAATGGTAGTTGACGAAGGTGAACCAGCTCGATCAACAGCTCTTGGAGCAGCAACAGCTACTGGATCTAGAGAAATAGCACGTGGTAGAAGATTGAAGTACTCATCAAACAATAGTTGAAACAAGATCTCATAGTCTTTCTTGGATGGTGGAACATAAGGTGTTGGAGAAACTGGGTTTTGCACGAGTCCTGAACTGATGTATCCAGGAGTCAATTGATGAAGTCTGAAACCTAAACCGTGTTGTTCAGAAGTCATTGACCATATGACCATTAGAGGACAGGAGCACACTTATATTGAAAAGATCTTATCCGAGTTAAACTATATTAATCTCATTTTATTCACTTTTCTCCCCTTCAAAAAATGCATATGTTGTTGCCATTTTTGATGAACAAGTGAATTAAAATACAAGCTAATGTACGTTGATCTACTTGTTGACTAAACGATCATGAGAACTTATAGAAGTTGTTGATAAGACTGCTCGTAAATAAGAATATTTCTCTTCTTTTGAAGATAAAGCGTACTGAGCGTACACTATTCTTTTCTTTGAGGAGCGGGGCCTAAAGTGTGGTCAGCAGACACCATACGTCATTGAGGAGCGAGGCCTGAACTAATGTGAACAGACGTCATTTGACAATGAGGACCGAGGCTTGAACTGCTGTGTTCAAACGTCATTAAGCTTTGAAGAACGAGGCTTGAACCATTTTGTTCAAACATCATTTGACAATGAAGACCAAGGCTTGAACTGCTGTGTTCAAATGTCATTTGACAATGAGGACCGAGGCTTAAACTGTTGTGTTCAAACGTCATTAAACTTGAAGCCCGGGTTTTGAACTGCTTTGTTCAAAAGCGATATCTGTCTTTGATTAGATGTTGAGAACAACCTGAATCCAAGTACCAAGGTACGATTTGTATGACATGCATTCGACACTAGAAGAGCATGGAGAAATAGAAACATTGGATCCCCTATTTTTGTTAGGTTCCAAGTGGTTAGTAGTCCTAGCTTCTACAATTCTAGGTTCACTACTTGAACACACATGTTTTGTTTCTCTAGGTCTCCATTGAGATGTACTACTTGGTTTTATGTTCTTCATTACATTTGATTTAACAGGTTTCCTAGGAGGCACTATTTTAGTGGAAGTGAATCTAGTTGAAGGATACTTATTTCCAACTAGAGTGAAAGTCCTTCCTGTGGGTACCCATTTATAACCAACATTTTTAAACATTTTACCAGTAGGTTTCCATTTTTTCTTTTTAATGCTCTTAACAGATTTAGCTTTAGCACATGCATTCATATCAGAAAAATAATTCACCACATACAGATTATGATTTGCATCATATAAGTATTTTTTACATGTAGAGCACATAGATTTAGACATTCTATTTTCTTTATCTAGACTAAACATAACATTCTTAGTGTGGGCTTCTACTCTTTGATTTTTCTGGTTGCTACTTGATGTTTGCAGGATCCTAGTGTTCTTTGTAGTACTTCTAGGGATTGATCCGCTAGCATTGGTAGAACTTTTTACACTTGTAGAAGGCACTAAAGGTTTGTTAGTGGTCTGAGTCTTGTGTAGATTACTCATTTTTATGTGTTATTTTCTGATGTTGTACTAGTCTTTACAAAAGTAACTTTCCTAGCTTTGTTCATTGGTGTGACGTCAACCAACTTCTCACTCTTTAATGTGGAACCGGGACATGTATCACTAACATATACTAACAACTCCTGGATTTGTTTCGTGTACATACAAGCATAAGCTAACACATTATCCAAAGGATTTAAGGTTCTAGCTTGTTCAACTATATCACAGAGAGTGCCAGCATTTGCTTTAGTGATCTTAATGTAGTCTATATGTGCTTCCCTATTATTCTTAAGCTTTGAGGAGACTGTTTCCAAATCTAATTTATACCCTACTAGGGAAGTCACTTTTGGCTTAATCACATATTCACGACAATCAACTACACTTTTTCGTTTCAACTCTTGAATGTGTTTTTTCAAGTTGCTGATTGGGGTGTCATTTGCTTGTAGCTGAGCTTTTAATTCATTTATTATAAAAAAATTCAAGAAATTCAGGAGCATCCTGATTTTCACATGGTTTGTCATTTTGAAAACTTTCTTTGTTATGTTGGAGTTTTAATTCAAGAGACATACACCGTTGTTTAAGTCTGGAACATGTTTTTGAAAGTTCATTCATTTGTGAAATCTCAGCTGCAAGTTTCAAATTCTTCTCATATTCCTCAATATAACTTCTTTCCATACTTTGATAATCGTTATTGATAGCTAGAGAATTAACAACAGTATGTACAAGATCTTGAGATACAAGTAGCTCCATTAAACGGTCATTTCCATTTTTATCACATCAAGGGAAATATTATCATCAAGAAAAGTATTTAGCACAGGTAACACATTAACAGATTTAATGTCAGCATGCATTATAATATTCACAACATTTTGACAGATAATATGCTCTAAAAGACGTTCATTCTCAAGCTTTAACTCTTTCTTTTCAATTTCAAACAACTTCTTGTCTATAGAACACTTATCAACAGCAGCTTCCATTTGGTTAAACACCATTTTCACTTCACTAAGTTCATTGAGAAGACCATTTTCAAAATCTTAAACCAATGTTTGTAAAGAATTTTTAAATGGAATGACTTCTTTGTTGAAAACCTTTTTGGTGTGTTTAAAACCCCATTCCCCTTCTATAATAGCATCAGGTGTACTATGCTTTTTCACCATGGTGTCAAACTTGCCAAGATGGTATTTAAGCTTTTTAAGGCTTGTATTAACCAGACTTACCTTAGGAAGTTCCCTGGGAGCCTTAATTTTGACAAGTGAGGTAGCAGATTAGTTAGTATTAGGGTGTGAAGTTTATAACCAAAAAGCTTGTTTAGCAGACAATTCTTGTTATGGAACAAAACATTTACTAAAATCTTTAGACAATCGATTTAACTCAACATAATTATCTGGAGTAGTATTAATTTTCTTTTCTTTTGAAATTGGATCGTTTTGTTTTGCAAGCATTTTAGATCGACTTACTTCTTCCAAAATCAATGTCTCTTCATCAGCAATCACAGGAATAATATCATGTTGACTAGATATTACACTACCATCATACAAGATAGGCTTAATCCACTGAGATTTCTTAAGATAAAGCGAATTTTGATAACCAAGAGCTTGTTTGTGAGTGTCATCATAAAAAACTTGTGGCTTTGTTAATATATGCACTGTTTGAGCAGATTGACCCACTTTATAAACAATATTATCCGGTTCCTTTATTTTCTTTTCTAAATCAATATCTTTGTCTATATATTTACTTTCTTTTTCTTTGGATTCATTTTTGAAAACAGTAAATGTTTGCAATAAAGATTCCTTTTCCTTGATTGATTAGAAAGATTTTGTTTAAGTGAGTCAATTTGCTGCTTAAGTGCAAGTTTTTCCTTAATCATATCATCCATTTGAGAATCGATCATTTTTTCACGAGTGCTTAAATCAATATTAAGTCTCTGTTCAAAAGTTTTGAATCGTTCTTTATATCTCTCAAGCTCAGGGGTTAAGGATTCATTATTCTTTTCCTGATTAGCCTTTTCCCAATTATTTACAAGATTAATCATTTGTTCAGACATTTTTTCAATCACAGATAAAATCATTGAATCTTGTTGTGCATACAAATTAGTATCTTAAACAGCTTCCTGTTGTGTTTCTTGCAAATATTAAGAGTACAAAATGATATTGCTATCACTTGTTATCTCATTATTTGGAAAATCAACAACTGGTGTTTGTTCAAAATTCTGCATCGCTTGCACACTTTGATTAGCCATATCATTTTGATAAGTTTTAGAATGTGGTACCTCAGAGAGAACGTCTGTACCGTAACTTGAGAGATTGCCATTAGAACCGCTTTTATAGTAGAGATATCATCACAATCTGAATCATATAAATCAATTCCATATGGTTAGAAGATAAGATTGGTTGTCAATGAGTAAGCACCTGGGAGTGATCGACTCTGTCTCCTGTATCTGCCAAAATTGCTTCCTGAACTTGTGCTAGCAGCATCTTCTCTTTGAACCATGCAGAATTTTGTACCTTCGTAGGTTGAGTACACTGCCTTGCTATATGATCATTACCATTTGAAAAATTACCCACATAACTCTGAGTCTGTCGTCCTTGCATATCAAATTGGTTCATTAGATTTAATGAAGTCTCTAGTTGATTGTTGGTTGATGGGTAACTTAAGGCAAATGTGGTACACATGAATGCCATAACTTTGTTGAGGCATTCAAGTGGATCATTTGTTGGAAGAAAGTATGGTACAACAAGTCCTGAATCAACTTGTAGAAGATCTGCTGGTGATTATAAAGAAATTGTTGGTGCTTGAGATGATTGTGGATGAATCACTTGAGATGATTGAGGATGAATCACTTGATTTGATTAAAGATGAAACATTGAAACTTGATGAGTAACACTTGCAGACTGTGATTGCTGATTGTAAACTCTTTCATTCATCTTAAACATTTTGAATTAATTGATGTGTGAAATCAAATTCAGGATTTTAAGTAGATTAAGTGATGTTGTTGTGGTTTGTTGATGAAAATCTAGTTCACGGGATTTTACAAGTCTTGATTAAACCAAAATAACACGTGAGTATTTCACGGGATTTTACTAAATTAAGAAGAAACCGTGAAAATAGAATTGTTATTGGTGAAATCATTGTTGTATTTGAAGTACTTGATGTTTTGTTAACGATTTATGAGCTAAAAAGGGCTAACAGTTAGCACACGTTCAACTTAAAAAGATTAACGGTTGATTAAAACATAAACAAGGACTAACGGTGTAATTGAAATCCAAGTTAAATGCTTAACTATTGTTAATTAAAGTTGCAGGGACTAACAGTGCAATAATGGTTCACTTTGGAGGATTAACCGGCTGAATTATAAGTTATAAGGACTAATGGTGTAGTGCAGTTTCAGCTTTGAGGGTTAATAAACAAAGAAATGACAGGTGGAGAATTGGTCTTGTAGTCTCGGGACTGAAGTTGTAAAGTTCGAATTGTAGTCAATAAACACAATTTCCCTCCTATTTTGAAGTCGTCTTCTTCATTGAATATATGAAAAAAATGGTACGATTGTATTTTGCTTCTTGCGGAGTGGTACGTTTATCGTCGATAAAAACCAAATATATTACGATGGTCGTTGAAGGACTGTGATCGTAATGATATAAGTTAGAAGACCCGTGAATAACCGAAGCTCAAAACTAAAAAAACCCGAAACAAGTCAAAACGAACACATTTACCACGTATAAATCTCCCTTGTTTAAACGTATAAATCGCCGCGTATAAATCTCCAACCTTAGGTATAAATCGCCCAATGCAAACAAAAACCGTACTTGTTGTCTTTTTGCAAAAAAACCAAACCGTCCTTTTTCCTTATCTTCAAACCGTGGCCCACAAACAAACCCAGAAATAAGCTCTCGAAATAAGCCTTTTTACACGTAATAAGCCAGAAGAAGAAGCTAACAAATAAGCTAGGATAAGGAAAGATTTTTGACACGAAAATAAAAGCTAAAACCAGAAAATAAGTGTGACAACCGTGACTTGAGCATGTTAGTCAAACCGTTAGAGTTGACTAAAGTATTATATGTGTTTTAATTGAGTGCTTATGTGACCTTATATGAGTATTTGATATCAATCCGTGATGCATGTTCATCTTATTTTGATTGAGTTGTGGTTTTGGTAGCTATTTTATTTCGTTAACATTTTGTGACAATGGAAATGATAGCATGATTTTATGCGTTGTCGTGTTATTTGGTGAATAATTGTAGTATGAGTGTAAAGAGTATTCTTAGGAATGAATTAAGTCTAGTATTTAAGTTAATTAAGAGTAGGTCTTTCTAATTTAAGAAAGTAATTTATGAAATGAAATTTATAAATAGTAAGTTTATAACTAGTTTTTATTTAAAACGTTTACTAAATTAATAAAGGGTTTTCATAAAAAAATAACAAAATAAGGGTAAATATACATTTAATAATAATTTAAAAAATAAATATATAAGGGGCCGGATTTTAAGAAAAAAAAGAGAAAACAAATTTAAGTATAAAACAAATTAGTATTAGATAACGATTAGGAATTAGGTATAGCCTATAAATACAAAATTTAGTCCTCGCCTTTCCTTGTTCGACCGAATCCCCAAGAAGAGAAAAAAATATGTTTTTTTATCAAGAATCAAGTGTGTTGATTTAAGTGTAATCGGTTAAAGGTTTTAGGTATGATCTTCAATCTCATTCTTGTTTAATTCTTCTTATATTAGTAACATTAATTGGTGGAATTAAGGTTTTATTAAAATTCAGAAAACATGTTAAGATGATCATTAATAATCAATTAGGATGTAATTAATAGTGTTTGGATGCGTTTGGTTAGGTGTAGTGGTTGTTAAATTCGGAATTCAAACTAGGCAGATTTTTAGGTCATCTTGTAAGTGTCATAACTTGGTCATACATATAGCTTTTATTGATTTTCTTGAGCCTAAAATTAACTACAGAGAGTTTACTTTCCAACCCCGTTGGTTTCTTGAATTAAAAGTAAATGTAAGTCAGTCAAAACAATTTTACAAGATTCATTGTCAAATATGAGTTTTTGGGGCAGATTCTAGGTTGTGTTTGTGAGGTCCAAAACCATATCAAAACTTTTTTTAGTTTATAGGATTGCTACTGTAGAAATTTCATGATGTTTATGATTTTCTTGAATTTTTGTAGAATTTTCCTAAGTGTTTAAATGGGTCTGATCAAACTAAACTTTTTGATACTCAAATCAGATCCGAAGTTGAGTACTTTGTGATGTTGAATTTTTATAAAATAGTTGGGCTCAATATTATTATTTTTTAAAAATCTTAGTAGTTCATAACCCATAAGGAAGGTAGGGAATGCAGTAGGGAAAGTCAATTTGATGATTTAGTATTTTATTTGTAGTCATGAAGTGACTACAAAGTTCTGCCGAAAAGCTGGAAAACTCGAATAAATAGATTAAGGGTATTAGGATATAAGTAAGGTATGGGAAGTGTGATAAAGGGGTTTATAATCATAATATAGACATATTAATCCATTAATTGATTGTTATATCGTCTTGGGAATTTATCCTAATCGCGTGTAACATGTGTTTTGTTTGTGTTTAATTGATTGCGAGGAATTTGTGAAGTAGATGTGCACCAGGTGAGTATTCATAGCCCCCTTTTCTTGTGTTAGGTATTGTCATGACACTTTGTGTCATTTTTGTTTTGTTTAATGCATTTTAGTTCTCTCTATTGTTGACACCATTGTGTTGTGATGATACCCATAATGTTACGCCTCGTGTTTCTGCCTTGGCGGGATGTGACAGATTGGTATCAAAGCCAATGGTTATAGAGAAGTAGGTGGTTGAACCTAGACTATAACCTAGGAGTCCTTCATATAGCTGCATTATAAGGTTTAAGTGTTTAATTACGTAAGTATCCTATTTTCTCGCTTATCCGAAAGCTTTAATTATTCTATTTTTATCTACTATTATCTAATATAATATATACTATTTCCTTATTATTTTAGTCATGTCTTCCCCTACCCGTAAGAAATTTCGTTAGGGAATCGTTGTCCCAACTGGACTTAAGCGCTATAAGGACCTAGAAACGGGGCTTAGAATAAAACGGACGAACCGCAAATGCTGAATACCCATTGATCTGTATCCGTGCCGAGTTAAGGAAAAGTTAATTATGAGAAAATCAGAAGGAAAATGGATCATGAAGAAGGAAAAGAGAATGATTTCAAAGGATGGCATAATCTCTGAATTTCATGGATACACACCATCTAAGGAAGAAGAGGAAGAAGAGGATGAAGAAGAGGAGGAAGAAGAGAAAAAGGAAGAGTCTGTAAAGAAGGGATCGAAGGAGGCGTCAGAAATGGGATCAAACTCCGAGTCTTCAGGTTATGCTGCATCTGACAATGAAGTGGAGTCGGATCTCAAGTCCACAACAATGAGTGAACCCAAGTGTAAGGAGATGGAAGATACTTGTGAGAGTGGCGTTTGACCCAAACCAGATTCATCTTAGCTATTCCTACCTATATGTTACCCGACTACCCATCTCGTTTTATGTTTTAAAAAATTTAGTTTGTTATTCTATGGTTGGAGCCATGTTTAGGAATGTTACTTTCGACTTTTGGATTTTCAAGTATTTTAATATTATGACTTAAGTATTTGCTGGATTATTTCCGCGTGTAATGAGTTGAATGATTTGAATTATGTGTTATGTGGTGTGTTAACCTTAAGAAGTGTCGTCATAGGAGGGAGTACACTTGTGAAAAGGGGCATCTATAATTATGGTGGCCAACATAATTATACATGCGCCACAACACAAGTGGACTTGCAAGTATGATTACATGGACTAATGTTGACACGTTATATGTTGGTTATACTTGTATGTATATGGAAATGTATAGAGTATCATAAGATTATGGGATGGGAAATCCTTATTATATCATCTAATGTATATAAATTTTATTTTATAGAAATGGCTCCAAACCGACGAAGCAATTCTAAAAACGACAAAAACCCTGACATTGCTGCTATCATAGCACAACAGATGCAAAACATCATCCCTCAGATTGTCACGAAAGTGACCAACAACATGAACAACACCAACAATGCAAATAATAGGAATGGTGGGAACAATGGATGTTCTTACAAGACGTTATTGGCTTGTAATCCCCGAGACTATGATGGAAAAGGAGGTGCAATAGCACTTACCCGATAGATTGAGAAAATGAAGTCTGTGATAGACAATAGTGGATGTGCGGAAAATCAAAAGGTGAAGTATGCTGCAAGTTTGTTCATAAATAAGGCCTTGACTTGGTGGAACACTTAGGTTCAGGAAAGGGGCCGTGAAGCTGCTGTAGGAATGACACGGGTTGAGTTCAAGGTGTTGCTTATGGAAGAGTTTTGTCCAAGTAACGAAATGGAGAAGTTGGAGAGTGAATTCTGGAATCATATTATGGTTGGGGCTAATCATGCGGGGTATACTGATCGGTTCCATTAGTTGGCCAAACTAGTCCCACACTTGGTAACTCCTGAGTCGAAGCGCATCGAAAGGTATATAAACAGATTGGCACCTCAAATTCGTGGAATGCTCCGAGAAACTCAACCAACCACGATACAGAATGTTATTCTTAAGGCTGGGATACTTACTGATGAGGCAGTTCGTTGTGGTACATTGACAAGGAGTAGTGAAAAAGGAAAGAAAGTAGAAGAGACAAGTAAACAAGGAGGTTTATGAAAAGATAATAAAAAGGCAAAGGTGGGAAAAGGGTTTGTGGCGACAGCTCCTCCTAGAAATGAAAAAGTGGGCTCATATCCTAAGTGTGCTAAGTTTTCTGCTTATCATCCAGAAGGTGGACCTTGTAGGTTGTGTTTCAACTGTCAGAAATAAGGCCACTTTGCCAGAGATTGTCGGGCGCCGGTTAGGCTGGTGACGCTAGTTAGTGCAGTTAGGATAGGAAATAATAAGAGGGTTTGTTATGAATGTGGGAGCTCCGAACATCTTTGCAATACTTGTCCTAAGTTGAACCGAGCACCTGGTCAAGCAGGAAACCGTTTAGCTTTGGAGGGCAACCAAAACACCTAGAATAATGGGAACCAAGCTAGAGGAAGGGCCTTCAATGTGAATGCAATCGATGCTCTTCAGGATCCTAACGTTGTGACTGGTTGTAACACCCCCAAAAATACAACAACGCAGCGGAATACCACTTTGGGGTGCTACTTCGTAATATACAGCAGTAGATACAAGAGAACGACCTCTAGGTGTCTTTTGAATAATAACATTTGTTGATTTAATAAAAATCTGAATTTAATATAACATTTGTCCCATAATTGCATCACCATGAAAAACTTGAATGTAAAGACTCCAATGCACATCAAATAGTCCAAGCATCTAATTCACCTGAGAAAAACATGCTTAAAAGTGTCAACATTAAAGTTGGTGAGTTCATAGATTAGTTTAAATATGAATGTAAGTTTCAACAAATATATTTATCCACTGTGTCATCACAGTACCATGTAAAATGTTTATAAAATATGCACGACCCATTTTATGTCACCAAAAGTACCAATATTATCCCAAAGATTTTATAAAGAATGCATGGTTAATTTAATGAACAAAATGTTCCAATGTATGTATTTGTCGGGGAGGCCCGATAGTCCCAACGTTATAATCCGACATGTTATAACGTTCGTTCCCAGTGATAGCTAGTCACCCGAACGGGGGTTGTCAATCCCGAATAGATCTATTTTATATCATTCGCGTGGACATCACGCTATAATGTTCGTTACCGGCGATAGCTTAATCACCCGAACAGGGATCCACACCCGAATAGATCTATTTCATAACATTCGCGCTCACCCTCCAAGTGATTTACAGTTCATGACGCTGTGACGTAGACTTGTATGTACCCAATTTGGGCAGTGATACAAATAATGCGTATATACTCCCGTTACCGGTGTCCCCTCCAAGAACACCCGGGCAGTAATGTAAAAATATGTACTCCCGTTACCGGTGTCCCCTCCAAGAACACCCGGGCAGTAATTTTGTTGTTATCAGTTCAATCAGCCTAAGCTAATCCGTAATCATTTCAAATGTAAAGTATGTATTTATGACCAAAAATGAAGTCAAATAATGTATCTCATAGCGAGCTATGCAAATAAGTATGTAAACCAATTTGAAATCAATCATGTAAATGCATTTGCAAACAAGCATGTTCTCACCCCAAAAATATATGTAAAACTAGTAAAACATGGGGCTATAAACTCACCTTGATCAAAATCCCTTAAAACAATCACATTGTTATAAGATAACCGAGTAAGTATAAGAATTTGTAGACAAGCATGTATCCCCCTCGCGGGTTATAAAACATTCAAAATATTGAAAAGCGAGGCTATGAACTCACATTGATTAAAGACCACGATCAATTAATCCAATTAAATCACACTGAATCTGCAACGATCTCGACCACGACCTATAATTATGTCGTTCGATTATAACACATAATAAATACGACCAACGATGCGTACATCGTTACCACGAAATCATACATATTTTTATATGTATACATACATGTTTACATGTGATGAGAAATCCACTTGCGCGTCTTTAAACCTTAACCGTTAATACATTATTTGTATATATATACTATTTCCGTCCAATCCTAACTTATCTCAATTTCTAAAGCCGATAAGCCTCGCGGCAAAGTAAAACGTCATTACGAACAACTTTCGTGTTTCGCCGGAAGGCTGAAACGGGCTCGAAAGTGCTCAAATCGTTTAATTAATAGATATGTCAGATTTAATATATTAAAATAACTTATTTCTTATTAAAGTGTATATTTCGATTTCGTTCCAGTTTCTTCGTTATTGAGAGTTAAAAGTCCCGTTTTATACAAAAACGTCGTAAAAAAATAATATGATTATATTTTATAAACCAAAGTCTAAGTTATCGAAACCTCGAATCCCGAATCTCATGTTCCGATTTCTGATTTAAATTACTCGTTATATAAAGGCACTAAAGTCCATTTTTAGTCCAATTCTCGTCTCAAATATGTCTAATACCGCTTATAACTTTATATAAATCTCGTTTTAATATTTATTCATGTTTTTACTAGACACGCGAAGTTCTAATATATTACCATCACATTTTATATAAATCGATTAAATGAAACAATTTATATATTTTCGTGTTAACCAAACTCACTTTATTTCGGTGTCAACACAATCAAACGCACGCGTTTCCGTTGCAAACCAAACGAAACAACCCGATGCCCCGGCTGTCCCCGGCTGTTTCGCAGCCAAACACACGCACCCTTTGGCTGTTTTGACAGCCAAACGCACCCTTGTGCGTTTCTGTCTAAACCAAACACGCCCTTGGTGGGATTTCTGTCACAAGCCAAACGCACCCTTGTGCGTGGCTGTTAAGCCAAACGCACCCTAATTTTTGGTAAACCCAAATCCAAACGCACCCTATGTGGTGGTGGTGGCTGCCAAACACACCCGTGTGGTGATGCACCACAAACCACCCTCTGTTGTTTCCCTTATGCCAAACGCACCCTTGTGGCTGTCTCAGCCAAACGCCCCTTTTTGTGGTGCAACCTGTTGAACCAAACGCATCCCCCCTAGGCTGTCCCGAACAGCCAAACGCCCCCATGGTGCTTACCATACAAACCAAACGCACTCTTATGTATGATAACTACCCGACGCACCCTCACCGGGTTTTATACCCGGCTGTTACCACAAACCAACCCGACCCAACCCACAATCAAACACCCCTAGCTGCTAAACCCATCCCGACCCCGGCCGTCCCACAGCCTCGACCCGACCCACCTCACACCCACTTCGTCGTAATTTACAACCAAACCATACCCACGTGCGGTGGCTGTTCCCAACCAAACGCACCCCGGTGCATGGTTGTCATACCCGGTCCAACGCCCTCCCTTCTATGGTGACAACCCACACCGAACGCAATCCCCTTTTTCTTGGTGTTTTTAAAAACCACAACGAAAATCAACGTGGTGCGACGGTTATGATTATGGAGATGTGATGAGAATGATATGGTTGGCGTCGGTGTGAGGAGTCGCGAGTGAGGGTAGAGTAAGGTGGGGATCCGGATAGATCGATTATGAGTGATCCTTTTTGGTCTCGCCGATATGCCCGCCGAAATGTTTAATCGCGGCGGCGCTGACGGTGCCGGCGGTGGGAGGTTGGGCCGGACATTGGGTAGAGAGAGAGAATATATGAGAGTGTTTTTTATGTAAAAAAGATGAACTGAAAATGAAATGAAAAAGATATAAACTTTTATATATATATTAAAGAAAGTGAAAAGTTCCCCATAGTCTAGGGTTCATCTTGTAACATTTTTAATATAGTTTTTGATAGAAGCGGTTCGGGACACATTTGAGCGACTTAACGAATGATTCAACGCACGAAACTTGCGCCATTGTTTTCCGAATCATTTTTCTGATAAAAATGAGTATTCACTCGACTAATTTTTTTTGTAAACATTTTATAGAATTTATTTAAAACGTTTATTATTCATTTATATATTTTTCCGACAAACTTTATCCGTAAAAATGAATTTTAACTTCAATAATTGTGTTTTTAACCAACGTTTTCGATTAACAAGATAATTAATTTATTAAATACTTTTACTTAATAAATTATGATGATTAAATACAAATTTAATTATTTTTGGGTCGGTACGCGTTGTGCTCAAAAATTGTTGTGAGGGCATTTCAGTCACCTTCTGACTGTTTTCAGGTCTCGGTCAAAACTAAAAAGTTATCAGGAATATCGTTATAAAACATAAATTTCTTGAGTCCCGAGATGTGAAAACGTGATTAGATGGTCGTTCTATAATCAAGCAACCTAAAAGTCCAAAGATAGAAATCATTTGTCATTCAAACATCCGAAAATCTCGGATGTTACAGTACCTACCCCTTAAAGAAATCTCGTCCCGAGATTAAATCTGTGTTATCCGCTTAGTGTGACTAGGAACAAGACTTAAGATTTACTAAGCCATTTGAACATGACGCTGATAACTTTATTCAGCAATATATAATGTTTCGACATTTCTTAATATCCATAAATTTTGGCTAGGTTGACCAGGATATCCAATCCATTAGAATAGGTATCTTAGAGAAATATCATTACAAGGTTTATTGTTGGTATAAGTGCTTTATGAAGCAAACCTCTTAATAGAGAACACATCAAAGGAGAAAGTGTAGTCGCGTGGTTATGTCTATATAAAGTCATAAATGTCTTAAGGCAGAGTCTCGTTTCTGCTATCTGTAATGTTCGATGATTAATAAATTACTTGGCAGTACTAAATAGTACCATGACTTAAATTGGTGTAGTATTGGTCTGCAATGAATAATTCAACTGAATGCTATATCGACATATGCTTATCTTGTTCAAGGTAGGTTTCATCACCTAGTTGATAAAGTTTGTACAATCTGGGACCACTCCAGGACCCAACAACAGCAACCATAACGACGATAACTATAACAAACGGTGATGGGATGCAGAGAATGAGGACATTTCGAGAAACAATATTCCCAGAATAAAACTTAACAAATGGGAGGAGCTCGCGTAAGAGCTTATGCGATAGACGGCGGATTATGGTACTCAGTCGCTAGTTTGAGGACGAATCAACTCCATTCACTCAAGTATGTAACAAGTCTGTTAGTTCCACGAACAGTTTACAATCGCAAGGATTTGCAATCGCAAAAGTAATAACTTAAGAATGTGATAAGGTAGCTCCAAGTGAGGCCTTAAGATTCTGCTGAGTAGTAAGACACGATTGTGTCTCTAGACCCTTTTAACGGATTCTGATGATCATTGATTTCAGGTTCATACTCGTGTCATATCGGATACCATTAAGCCCACTTATTTATAATTTCTTATTTACATAAAGAAGCGTCCAAATTTATGTAAGTAAGAAATGATAAACTTATGGTTCGGTGATTTATAATTTATTTATTTAACTGAAAGAAGGCGTCCCAATTCCTTCAAATAAATAAATTATAATCATCCTACTTAATAATTCCTGTGAATACGCGTACTCTCATAACTTCAAGGTAGTGATGACAATGACGATGCCTGATCTCAATGAGTATGGAGACGAGTGATTTAAAAACTCGTACTTTGGAAGCTGGGAAGTAAAAACTGCCAGGCGAGAATCATAGAGTTTCAAAAAATAATTAAAGAGAACTCGTTAGAGTAAATAAGGTAAAGATCACTATAAACAATCAGTATAGAGATCCATATCGATCCTCCTATTACAAGTACCGCCTATAAACAAGACCTTGCAATACTTAGATCATACACAATCCGTGTAAACAAACTGTGACGGGCTTTTGGTTAATATAGCAATTATCAATCAATCTCATATTACACGTCCCGCCTAAACAAGGACTTTGTAAATACTTTAAATTCATACACAATCCCGTTAAACAGAACTGTGACGGCCTTTGTTTATAAAGCAATTATCATATCAATCCCTCATATTTCCAAGACCCGCTATACAAGACTATAATACTTAAATTCAATAACGTTATTCCATGTAAACAAAATTATGACGGTCTCCGTGTAATACAATATAGTATAATGCTATGAAGAAAATAATATCCTTAAGACCATTGTTTAAACTTACATGTCTGGAGATCTAAATGAGATCATTGTGCAACTCACAATGTCAAAGAAGTAAGATGAGACTATGATATAACTCACAATGTCCTGACGAGAAGAATGAGACCATGTTCAACCCACAATTCTAAAAATAATCAGGTATTTATATAATAACTCTTATATAAATAAGCGTACGATATACGCGAAGGGATGCAAGCATATATATATTATATATATGTATGTCACGTAAGCACTTAATGCAACACGTAAAGAAACACATAAGCATGAACAAGTATAACCACTTTGAAAATATTAGATGTGAAAGCAATGGTTAGTGAAACGTACGTCAAGGTAAATATGCAACCTAGTTCTCTATAACCAGTGCTCTGATACCAATCTGTAACACCCCCAAAAATCATATACAACGCAGCGGAATACCACATTGGGGTGTTACTTCGTAATACACAGCAATAGATACAAGAGAACGACCTCTAGGTGTCGTTTGAAAAATAACATTGTTGATTTAATCAAAATCTGAATTTAATATAACATTTGTCCCATAATTGCATCACAATGAAAAGCTTGTATGTATAGACTCCAATGCACATCAAATAATCCAAGCATCTAATTCACCTGAGAAAAACATGCTTAAAAGTGTCAACATTAAAGTTGGTGAGTTCATAAATTAGTTTAAATAAGAATGTAATTTCAACTGATTTGTATTTAGCCACTGTATCATCACAGTACCATTGAAAAATCCCCCAAGATTTATAAAGAATTCACAACACATAACAGTCACCATAAGTACCAAATCTTTCCCAAGTTTTATAAAGAATGCATAACACAATTTTATGTCACCAAAAGTACCAATCTTATCCCAAAGATTTATAAAGAATGCATGACCAATTTAATGAACAAAATGTTCCATGTATGTATTTGTTGGGGAGGCCCTATAGTCCCAACGTTATAATCCGACATGTTATAACGTTCGTTCTCAGTGATAGCTAGTCACCCGAACGGGGTTGTCATAACCCGAATAGAACAATTTTATATCAAATCGCGTGGACATTCGACGCTATAATGTTCGTTACCGGCGATAGCTAATCACCTAACAGGAGATCCACACCCGGAATCAGATCTATATAAAACATTCGCGCTCACCCTCCAAGTGATTTACAGTTCATGACGCTGTGACGTAGACTTGTATGTACCCAATTTGGGCAGTGATAAAAATAATGCGTATATACTCCCGTTACCGGTGTCCCCTCCAAGAACACCCGCAGTAGTGAAAAAATATGTACTACCCGTACCGTGTCCCCTCCCAAGAACACCGGGCAGTAAAATTTGTTGTTATCAGTTCAATCAGCCTAAGCTAATCCGAAAATCATTCAAATGAAAAGTATGTATTATACCAAAAATGAAGTCAAATAATGTATCCCATAGCGAGCTATGCAAATAAGTATGTAAACAATTTGAAATCATCATGTAAATCTTTGCAAACAAGCATGTTCACACCCCAAAAAATATATGTAAGAACTAGTAAAACATGGGGCTATAATCTCACCTGATCAAAATCCCATAAAACAATCACATTGTTATAATAAAACCGAGTAAGTATAAAATAATTTGTAGACAAAGCATGTAACCCCCCTCGCGGGTTATAAAACATTCAAAATATTGAAAAGCGAGGCTTATGACTCACATGATTAAAGACCACGATCAATGATCCAATAAATCACACTGAATCTGCAACGATCTCAGACCAGACCTATAATTATGTCGTTCAAGATATAACACATAATAATAAGACCCAACGAGCTACATCGTTACACGAAATCATACATATTTTTATAATGTATACATACATGTTTACATGTGATGAGAAATCTACTTGCGCGTCTTTAAACCTTAACCGTTAATACATTATTTGTATATATATACTATTTCCGTCCAATCCTAACTTATCTCAATTTCTAAAGCTGATAAGCCTCGCGGCAAAGTAAAATGCCATTACGAACAACTTTCGTGTTTCGCCGGAAGGCTGAAACGGGCTCGAAAGTGCTCAAATCGTTAATCAATAGATATGACAGATTAAATTAATAAAAATAACTTATTTTCTTATTAAAGTGTATATTCCGATTTCGATCCAGTTTCTTCGTTATTGGGAGTTAGAATTCCTATTAGATATCAAAAGGGTTCCGTAAAAATATCTTTGTTTTATATTTTTATAAACAAAGTCTACAGTTATCGTAACTCGAATCCCGAATCTCATGTTCCGATTTCTGATTTAAATTACTCGTTATATAAAGGCACTAAAGTCCATTTTTAGTCCAATTCTCGTCTCAAATATGTCTAATACCGCTTATAACTTTATATAAATCTCGTTTTAATATTTATTCATGTTTTACTAGACCGCGCAAGTTCTAATATTTTTCATCACATTTTATATAAATCGATTAAATGAAACAATTTATATATTTTCGTGTTAACCAAACTCACTTTATTTCGGTGTCAACACAATCAAACGCACGCGTTTCCGTTGCAAACCAAACGAAACAACCCGATGCCCCGGCTGTCCCCGGCTGTTTCGCAGCCAAACACACGCACCCTTTGGCTGTTTTGACAGCCAAACGCACCCTTGTGCGTTTCTGTCTAAACCAAACACGCCCTTGGTGGGATTTCTGTCACAAGCCAAACGCACCCTAATTTTTGGTAAACCCAAATCCAAACGCACCCTATGTGGTGGTGGTGGCTGCCAAACACACCCGTGTGGTGATGGCAGCCAACCAAACACCCCTTTGTTGTTTCCCTTATGCCAAACGCACCCTTGTGGCTGTCTCAGCCAAACGCCCCTTTTTGTGGTGCAACCTGTTGAACCAAACGCATCCCCCCTAGGCTGACCCGAACAGCCAAACGCCCACATGGTGCTTACCATACAAACCAAACGCACTCTTATGTATGATAACTACCCGACGCACCCTCACCGGGTTTTATACCCGGCTGTTACCACAAACCAACCCGACCCAACCCACAATCAAACACCCCTAGCTGCTAAACCCATCCCGACCCCGGCTGTCCCACAGCCCGACCCGACCCACGCACACCCTCTTCGGCTTATTTTACAAACCAAACCACACCCCGTGCGGTGGCTGTCCCAACCAAACGCACCCCGTGCGTGGTTGTCATACCCGGGTCCAACGCACCCCTTCTTTGGTGACAACCCACACCGAACGCAGCCCCTTTTCGTGGTGGTTTTAAAACCACACGAAATCATGGTGGTGCGACGGTGATGATGATGGTGATGGCAAGTGGCGGTGTGGAGTCGCGAGTGAGGGAGAGTGATGGTGGGGATCGGATAGATCGGGAGATGGGGAGGATTTTTGGTGTTGGCCGGAAAAGCTCGCCGGAAAACTTTTCCGGCGGCTGTGGTGGTGGTCGCCGGCTGCCGGATATTTGGGAGAGAAGGGAGAGAGATATAATTTGAGTGTGTGTATATTAGAGATGGAAATGAGATTTTTGTTATATAAATTTTATATATATATAAAAGTTATAAATTGAAATGGAAAATGGATATTAGTATAGGGTTTATTTTGTAAATATTTCTCAGGGACCAAAGGTGAAAGTTTTGGGAAACTTTTATAATATATTGGTTCGGGACTCATTTGAGCGGCTTAACGAATGATTCAACGCACGAAACTTGCGCCATTGTTTTTCAAATCATTTTTCCGATAAAAATGAGTATTCGCTTGATAATATTTCATAAATATTTTATAACATTTAATAAAATATCTGTTATTCATTTTGCGAACCGGTTTTGCCTCGTCCGAAATAGAATGGATTTAAGCTCGAGCATTTGCGTTATCACAACGCTTTTCATTAAAATGATGAATAATTTATTTAATATTTTTATTAAATAAATACTGATAATTAAAAACAAATTTAATTGTTTTTGTGTGTCCGCGTTGTATATTGTTCGAATAATGTTTGCGGTGCTGTTTTAGCCCTTTTCGGCTCGTTTCCAGGTCTCGGGCAAAACTAAAAAGTTGTCTGAAATATCATTTCACATCAAATTGCTTTAGAGTCCGAGTCGTGAAAACGTGATTTAGATGATCGTTCTTATAAGTCAAGCCAGACCCTAAAAGTCAAAGATTGAAATCGTCATTCAAAATTTCGAAAATTCTCGGATGTTACAGTACCTACCCCTTAAAGAAATCTCGTCCCGAGATTAAATTTGTGTTATCCGATTGTGTGACCGAGAAAAGGTTTAAAATCTGATAAACCGTTTCTAAGCAAGACGATGATAACTTTCTTCAGCAAGATTAGATGTTTCGACACTTCTCAACATACCAAAAGTTTGGCTAAGTTGACCAGGATATATAATCCATCAAGGTAGATATTTTAGAAAAATATCGTTACAAGTTTTATGATTGATATTAACACCACTGGTATCGCTCTCACTCGAACATCCCGCTTACTCAGACCACAATATTGTCTGCTTTGCCCGCATGCTCACCGCTTTGCTTTTGTGTCCCTTGCTTGGGACTTCCCGCAGGTCACCCAAACCAGTGCTACTCTCACTCAAGCACGCTCAACTGCCAGTTCTTGGCAGTACTAGGATGTACCGCGACCTACGTCTTCCTACTAGTGGCCCGAAATGAATAGTCCAACTATCTGTTTCGTCGATAGGTGTTTATCTCGTTTAAGGGGAGTTGCATTACTTATTGGATAAAGTTGTATCAGTCGGGACCGCTCCAGGACCCAACAGTAGCGACCATAACGTCAATACTATAACAAATGGTGACGGGATATTGCACTCAGTCTGTTAGCTCCACAGACAGTTCGTGATTGCAAGGACTTGCAATGGCAAAAGTAATAACTTAAGAATGAGATAAGGTAGCTCCAAGTGAGGCCTTAAGATTTTGCTGAGTAGTAAGACACGATTGTGTCTCTAGACCCTTTTAACGGATTCTGATGATTATCGATTTCAGGTTCATACTCGTGTCATATCGGATACCATTAAGCCCACTCATTTATAATTTCTTATTTACATAAAGAAGCGTCCAAATTTATGTAAGTAAGAAATGATAAACTTATGGTTCGGTGATTTATAATTTATTTATTTAAATGAAGAGGCGTCCCAATCCTTTCCATTCTCCGTGGGGAGCACCAGTGTTGTTTGTTAAGAAGAAGGATGGTTCATTGCACATGTGTATAGACTACCGGGAATTGAACAAGTTGACCGTCAAGAACCGTTACCCTCTCCCCAGAATCGACGACTTATTTGATCAGTTGCAAGGAGCGCATTACTTCTCTAAGATAGATCTTCGATCGGGTTATCATCAGCTTAGAGTGCATGAGGATGATATCCCAAAGATCACGTTCCGAATGCGATACAGACACTTTGAGTTTACGGTTATGCCTTTTGGGTTAACCAATGCATGAGCGGTCTTCATGGACTTAATGAACCGAGTTTGCAAACCGTACTTAGATAAGTTTGTCATCGTATTCATTGATGACATCTTGATCTACTCAAAGACTAAGGAGGATCATGAGGTTCATTTGAAGTTGGTGTTGGAGCTGCTGAAGAACGAGAGGTTGTATGCTAAGTTTTCCAAGTGCGAGTTTTGTTTGCAGGAAGTATATTTCCTCGGTCACGTGGTCAATCATAAGGGTATTCACTAGGACCCAAGTAAGATAGAGGCAATAAAGAATTGGAAAGCTCCTACAACACCGTCCGAAATACGATCATTTTTTGGGTTAGCTGGTTACTACCGACATTTTATTGCGAACTTCTCTAAGATTGCTAAACCCCTTACTTCGTTGACTCAGAAAGACAAGAAGTGTGAGTAGGGCGCAGAGCAGGAAGAGGCATTTCAGACTTTAAAAGATAATGTGTGTAATGCTCCAATACTGTCGTTGCCTGATGGAATTGAAGATTTTGTAGTCTTCTGTGACGCGTCAAATCAAGGGTTAGGTTGTGTACTCATGCAAAGAGGCAAGGTAATCGCCTATGCATCACGCCAATTGAAGATCCATGAGAAGAATTATACAACACACGACCTAGAATTGGGAGCAGTAGTGTTTGCTCTTAAGATTTAGAGGCATTACTTGTACGGAACTAAGAGTGTCATCTATACTGATCATAAGAGTCTTCAACACATATTCGATCAAAAGGATTTGAATATGCGTCAAAGGAGGTTGATTGAGTTATTCAGCGACTATGAGTGTGAGATTCGCTACCATCCATGTAAGGCGAACGTAGTAGCTGATGCCTTAAGTAGGAAAGAGTGAGTGAAACCTAAACGTGTACGAGAAATGGCTATGATCATTCAGTCCGGAATTAAAAGAATGATATTGGCAGCCTAGAGTGAGGCGTTCAAGGAAGAGAACGCGCCAGCAAAAAGATTACACGGATTAGACCAGTAGATGAAAAGGAAAGAAGATGAGAGTTTATACTTTATGGATCACATATGGGTTCCGTTAGTGGGAGGTGTGAGAACCATAATCATGGACGAAGCTTATAAGACTAGGTACTCTATGCATCCGGGAGCGGATAAGATGTACCATGATCTTCGAGATATGTATTGGTGGCCGGGAATGAAGAGGGGCAACACTACGTATGTTAGCAAATGTTTAACTTGTTTAAAAGTGAAGGTTGGGCATCAAAGGCCTTCAGGTTTATTGCAACAACCAGAGATACCTGAGTGGAAATAGGATAACATCACTATGGATTCTATCACAAAGTTACCTAGGTCGAAGAGTGGGCATGATACTATATGGGTAGTAGTCGATAGACTCACCAAGTTAGCTCATTTTATGGCGACACGTGAGGATTACAGTATGGAGAAGTTGGCAAGGTTGTACATCGATGAGATCGTCGCACGGCATGGAGTGCCTATGTCGATTATTTTGGATCGAGATGGACGGTTTACGTCACGTTTCTGGCAAACATTACAGAAAGCCTTAGGGACGCGATTGAATATGATTATGGCTTATCATCCTTAGACTGATGGACAAAGTGAGCGTACAATTCAGATATTTGAGGATATGTTAAGAGCGTGTGTGATTGACTTTAGTGGCAGTTGGGATGGTCACCTACCGTTAGCTGAATTTTCTTATAATAATAGTTATCATTCGAGTATTCGATGTGCTTCGTTTGAAGCACTGTATGGAAGGAAATTTAGGTCGCCCGTTATGCGAGCTGAAATTAGAGAAAGCAGGTTGATTGGACCGGAATTGTTGCAAGAGATGACTGATAAGGTGCACTAGAGTTTGAGGTTGGGGATCGAGTGTTACTGAAAGTGTCTCCTTGGAAAGGCGTGATACGGTTTGGAAAGAAAGGTAAGTTGGCACCGAGGTATGTAAGCCCATTTGAAATCCTTGAAAGGATCGGCCCTGTAGCTTATTGGTTAAGATTGCCCAAAGAGTTGAGTAGCGTGCATGACACATTTCATGTGTCAAATTTGAAGAAGTGTTTGGCGGATGCAAATCTGCATGTGCCACTAGACGAGATCAAGATTGACAAAACCCTTCGTTTTGTTGAGGAACTCGTAGAAATTATGGATCGTGAGGTTAAGAGTTTGAAACATAGTAAGATTCCAATCGTTAAAGTTCGTTGGAATTCAAAGCGTGGCTCTGAGTTCAAGTGGGAACGAGAGGACCATATGAAAGCTAAGTATCCCCGATTGTTTGCTGACTGTGCTGTTGAACCTACTAGTTAAATTTTGGGACGGAATTTCCTTAAGGAGGGGATACTGTGACAACCGTGACTTGAGCATGTTAGTCAAACCGTTAGAGTTGACTAAAGTATGTATATGTGTTTTAATTGAGTGCTTATGTGACCTTATATGACTATTTGATATCAATCCATGATGCATATTCATCTTATTGTGATTGAGTTGTAGTTTTGGTAGCTATTTCATTTCGTTCATATTTCGTGACAATGGAAATGATAGCATGATTTTATGCGTTGTTGTGATATTTGGTGAATAATTGTAGTAGGAGCGTAAAGAGAATGTAGTGTATTCTTATGAATGAATTAAGTCTAGTATTTAAGTTAATTAAGCGTAGGTCTTTCTAATTTAGGAAAGTAATTTATGAAATAAAATTTATAAATAGTAAGTTTATAACTAGTTTTTATTTAAAAGGTTTACTAAATTAATAAAGGGTTTTTATATTAAAAATAACAAAATAATGTTTTAATATATATATATATATATATATATATATATATATATATATATATATATATATCAAATTAGTATTAGATAAGGATTAGGAATTATGTATAGCCTATAAATATAAAATCTAGTCATCCCCTTCCCTTGTTCTTTCTTCGACCGAATCCCCTAGAAGAGAAAAAAAATATTTTTTTTATCAAGAATCAAGTGTGTTGATTTAAGTGTAATCAGTTTAAGGTTTTAGGTATGATCTTCAATCCCATTCTTGTTTAATTCTTCTTATATTAGTAACATTAATTGGTGGAATTAAGGTTTTATTAAAATTCAGAAAACATGTTAAGATGATCATCAATAATCAATTAGGATGTAATTAATAGTGTTTGGATGCGTTTGGTTAGGTGTAGTGGTTGTTAAATTCGGAATTAAAACTGGGCAGATTTTAGGTCATCTTGTAAGTGTCATAACTTAGTCATACGGATAGCTTTTATTGATTTTCTTGAGCCTAAAATTAACTACAGAGAGTCTACTTTCCAACCCCGTTGGTTTCATGAATTAAAAGTGAGTGGAATTCAGTCAAAATAATTTTACAATATTCGTTGTCAAATCTGAGTTTTTGAGGCAGATTATGGGTTGTGTTTGTGAGGTCAAAAACCATATTACAACGTCTTTTTAATTGATGGGATTGCTATTGTAGCAAGTTCATGATGTTTATGATTTTCTAGAATATTTGTAGAATTTTTCTAAGTGTTTAAATGGGTCTGATCAAACTAAACGTTTTGATAGTCGAATTAGATCCGAAGTTGAGTACTTTGTGAGGTTGAATTTTTATAAAATAGTTAGGCTCAATATTAATTTTTATAAAAAATCACAGTAGTTTATGACTCATTGGGAAGGTAGGGAATGCAGTAGGGAAAGTAAATTTGTTGATTTAATATTTTATTTGTAGTCATGAAGTGACTACAAAGTTCTGCCGAAAAGCTGGAAAGCTAGAATAAGTGGATTAAGGGTATTAGGATATAAGTAAGGTATGAGAAGTGTGGTAAAGGGGTTTATAATCATAATATAGACATATTAGTCCATCAATTGATTGTTACATCGTCTTGGGCATTTAGCCTAATCGCGTGTAACATGTGTTTTATTTGTGTTTAGTTGATTGCGAGGAATTTGTGAAGTAGCTGCGCATCAGGTGAGTATTCATAACCCCTTTTTCTTGTGTTAGGTATTGTCATGACACTTTGTGTCCATTTTTGTTTTGTTTAATGCATTGAAGTTCTCTCTATTGTTGACACCATTGTGTTGTGATGATACCCATGATGTTACACCTCGTGTTTCTACCTTGGCGGGGTGTGACAATAAGCTAAAACCTAATAAACTTGAAAAATAAACCATGAGCAAAATATGCTACAAAAGGCTTGAATAATCTATTTTGAGAACTATAAGGCATGAAAAACTTTCTTAACAATAAGCTACAGACTATCTAGAATGAAAAGTTAAATCCTTTTTGATTTAAAAGAAGCTAAAAAACCTAATAAAGTGGAAAGAGTGTCGTGACAGTTTGCTTAGGAATAAGATCTAATAAGCTGTAACAAGCAAATAAGCAACATCCAAACACCCTCTTAACAGTTAAAGTAAGACAAAGAAGTTCAAATAAGCAGAGCAAATAAGCTGACAATAAGCTCAAAAAACACAAATAAGCTACAAAACTTAGATAGCTTTAGGTTACTAATGTTTTTTGTTAGAAAGTGTGGAGCTCAAAATAAGCCGTGTTTGACTTTGATATACTTTTCCCAACAACGAAAAACTAAATATAAGCCGTGACCTGTTGTACTCGAAAATGAAATTTAGCCAATAAGAAGAGAAAAGTAACTGTTTTAAGCCAACGAATGATCTCACTTTTTGAATCAGGAACATAAGCAAAAGAATTCACTTTGTTGTTTAAACATATTTCCAAATCAAACACATTGTAATAGTGATAATGGCCCAAATATGGCTAAAAGCCCACATAAATGATAAGTAAAATTCTTTGTTTGGAGATTTCAAGTTATGAAACAAAAATAGTTTTTGTAAACATAAACACGAAATAAAATTCACACAAATAAGCATAATACATAAGCTCACAATAAGCATAACGAAATCACAAAATCACGTAACCCACCCCATGACACTTGATACCAATTGACAGTTTTAAAGAATCATAGATCCAATGGTCAAGGAGACTCAAACCATGTAATAGTCATGTTTAGAGAGAGAGAGTAGAGAGAGAAACAAATGTGTGTGTTATAGAATGGAAATGGAAAATGTTACAAGAGTCTCAACCCCTCTATGGAAGCCTTGGAGGGGTATATATAGCCCATACGCCTCACAACTATACAATAATGCCTATTCTAGTCTATGCGTATGGAACTATATTAACCGATGGTAATTCCGTAATGTCGTCACATAAAATGAAATCCTAACAATTACGTTTGTTATTTTGCATTGTTATTGTAATACATCAACTTCAAACTCGGACAATTGAACATCTTGAGAAGACATAAAAATTTACACTTATCCTTCAAATTTTGATTGGTTATTTTTTTAACGGCATATTTTATTAAAAAAACTAGCAAGGAGCTAGAAAAGATTACAAATTAATACAATTGGGGTTCTTTAGCCAACTAACCCAATTTATTTTAAACTTACAACGATTAGAAAACCACAAATAAGACAAATGAACAACGTCATCAAATTAACAATAACCAATTGATTGGCTATTAAAAAAATGAGGATGATCATTGAAGGTTCAATTCGAGGACGAATCATTTATGGGGAAACAATTAGGTGGGATGGAAATATTATTTTAAGAATTGGTTTTATTTTGTTTCCACCTAAAGTTTGGGTGAATTTTCCAAGACGAATTATAAGAATTACCAAGATTGTTTTGGATCAGGTTTGAGAGTAGACCACTTACCTCCCGCTTCATCGGTACGTGAGGACGCATAATCAACAAAAGCTTTCTCGGGATTTTTCATGCAATCATGCATGTCATAGGGACCACTACATATTTCATAAGAATAAGTGATTTTGTTCACTTGAATGGAAGATTTAGGAGCATTAGGGTATATCATTAAGTATTTCACTTGATCTTTAAGTTCAATGAGCCGACGACCGGAAACACTAGAAATGTTAGAGATTCCTTTGATCGGCTTACCAACGAGTTCACATGAGTCAATCCAACTTTCGTTGTCATGGAGGGCTAAGTCATCTATAATGGCCCATGATTCCCCGACATCTTATCATGAAGCCTACCACCAGCCGTATGGTCAATTGCTCACTTAGTCAAATAATCGACATGATCGTAAAAAATTTAGATTTAAAGCCAAAGATCGATACCGTGAGGGACCTTTTAGGTTCTTGAAACGAGTTCACACATCATAAAGATACTCATCATGATGTGTTAGAACATAAAGATGTAATTTCTAAAAGGATAATCCGCAAGCACACAATGATCTTTCAATCAGTGGCCTTTACCAAAATGCCGAAGGGTCACACAGGTGTACACTAAACAGAAGAGTGCAAGCGTAAATGAGAAACGAGTTACGAAAATGAAATGAGAGTAACGAGGATATGAAAATACATGATATTTTCATTTGAGGATTAAACCGTTATAACCTGAAGCTTAATATTCATCCTAGATAAATATTAAAAGGGTTATTATTGGGCCAACTGAGTGTCCAATTGTCTCTACCTAGATTCAACAAAAGTTAAGCTAAGTTTTGAAGACTCACTGATGAACATCAGCGAGAAATAAAAGGACTCGTTGAAGCATAGCTTTAGAGAGCAACCTCAGCGGTATTCAAGTCAAAGACATTGTCAAGGAAGTCGAAGATTACTTGAAGACATACTCGTCAACTGCGATAGATATCTGGTGGTATGTAGAGAGAATACACTGAAGGTTCGAAGAGAGTCAAGGGTGGCAGTAAATTGATGTTGTTACCATTTGAAGATAAACAAGCTGAACTTAACTCTTATACCTAAGTGAGTTTAGGCGGGATAATTCGATAAAGCAAACTGGCAGGACAAAGTGTCTTTCGAATTAATGTCAACCTAAGTACAAGTTGGTGAAAGATGTGAACAGTTGGCAGAACTGTTCATAAAAGTATGAGCGGGATGTTTCCAAGAATGGACGTGCATTAAATGTAGACGTACTTCCACCACAGGATTCTTGACAAGTCTCACCTACCTCCACTAAGGAAGCAACCTCGTATCACTATATATAGAGAATGTCTTGAGTAGTAAATGCTATCACTTTTATTGTTGTTGTTATTATAGTTATTTACTACTTTGTTGAACTTACACGATAGTCAGCAGATCCTATCAGCGGGTCCAATATAAATTCGCTTGTAAACTTGATAATCTATCATGTTTACTTGTTCAAAGGGTAATCTTACATTGTCATTCAACAAGTGTGATTCATAACACTTTGTAATACTTTGATTCATTTCAATAAAGCATTACATGATTAAAAAGTTATATCTTGTGTTGCATGTATGCTTTGGTGTTGTATATTTCCATATAGATGTATAAATTAGGACTTTTAATTGGTATAAGAGCGGTTTGATTTATAAAACCATTTTATAAACCGTTCAAAGTTTTTAAACTCAAGATTTAATCGTGTCTGGAGCTATCCCGCCACCTTTAGTTCCTAATCTTGAAAATATTGGAAACACTAACAGGGTAGAAAATGTTTTTGAACATGTGAATGCTAACAACAATGGTACAAACAATGTTATCAATAATGTTGTTGGTGAAGAGGATCTCCTCCAACTTCTTGATTCTAGGGGAGGCTCTCATGTCACAAATGTCCCACAACTTGATGTGGAAGATTTCACTAGTTGGAAAGATAGGTTTTTAGTCTACCTTGATGGACTGGAACATTTTCTACTTGAAATCTTATAAAATGGACCATTTGTACCAAAATCTACTGCATCCATACCTAAGAACTTTCTACCTAAACCTCAAAAGCAGTGGACTACTGCTGACAGAAAGCTTGCTAATCAAGATAAAAAGACTAAAAAGTATCATTATCTTGTGTCTTCAAAATGACACAATGAAAGTTGTCATCAAATGTTACACTCCTAGAGAGATGTGTAATGATTTAATCCTAAGTCATGAGGAACCATCTGAAACAAGAGATACCAAGACTGCAGCTCTTAGACTAAAGTTCAATGCTTTTAAAGCACTTGAAGGTGAAAAGTTGAAAGAAACCTACACTAGGCTGAAAATCTTATTAAATGAACTTGAAAACAAATATGTTAAAATTCCTCAAGCTAAAGTAAATGCCACGTTTGGTAACAGCTTACCAAAGAAATGGAAAAGTGTGAATCAGACTCAGAGAGCTAATAATTCTATCAAGAATGATAGACTAGCTAATAATACAATTATAAAGAAGAGCTGATTAATCAAAACTATAAGTATGAGACTAAGAGATGTACCATTCAGAGCTCTACATCAAAAGCTTTGATTTCTACCACTTGTACTCAGGACAGTGACTCAAATGTTGAAGAGGACACCAAGAGCAACAGTGAGTTCTTGGCTAACCTGAATGTTAAGTTCCATGACAGAGCACTTCTAGTAAATTAGAAGAGATTCTACATAAGATCAGGAAGAGTTGGTGCGAGTAGGAAACCCTTGGATAAATCAAATGAAGCATTATTTGCATGTGGGAAACTAGGTCATTTTCAAAAGGATTTTCCAACCAACAAAACATCCTCACCATCTTATCCTTTATCAAACAAATCCTTTAACAAACCCAAATTTCACACAAATTTATCTTCATCACATCAACACAATCAAAATGCTGATAATGGTCAAAAGGACTACAGGGTTAAATACAAAGCTCTTACAGCTGAGTTAGCACTTCTCACCAAAAAGATTGATGTTGTGTCAAAGAGCAAAAGTGAAAAAGGGTTGGTAGCTGAGTCATTTGGCTGGGATGAAGAATCTTTATCTTCTGAAGATGAAGGTGTTACTAGGGTTAAAACATTTATGGCTATTGCTGAGAATGAACCAGTAGTGGGAAATACTGATGCTAGGTCTGGTCAGTGGGTTGAAACCATCATGAAAAAGGTCCAAATACTTCTTTCTTTAAATGATGGTGATGAAAGGAAACAAGTGTTGGATTATACAAATGTAGACATCCATTATGTGGAAGATTAGAGGAAAAACTTACTTAGCAAGTTCAACTCTCTTAAACAAGAATTGTCCTCATGTAAATTTGAACTCATTGACCTCAAAAGTACCAAAGTCCAAAATCTTACTCTTCATCATGAGATACCAGGAGAAATATGGAAAATGAATCTCTAAAGGATGAAATCTCTAACTTAAAGAATGTCATTAAGAAATGGACCTCTAATAAAGTCACCCTTGACTAATTGCTCACTAAGCCAATCCTTGGTCATATTGTTCGTATCGAGGGTGGAAGAGGGAAACGAAAAGAATCAGTCTCCTCAAAAGAGGGTTTGTTCACTAAGGGTGAGAACTCTCACTCTGACACTACACCTGAGGTCACCTCTGACAATGAGTCTGGGTGTGATAATCAGGATCCTCTAGCTTCTCTACTTAAACTTTCAGGGTTGAGCCCATTGGTATATCAAATGATGTCATACCACCTGATGGTCACTGAAAAGGAATCATCAGTCAATATTATCAAGAAAAAGGCTCAAACCAAGACACCTTCTGTTCTTGACTTTAGTCTTGAAAGGAAAGCTGGCTCATCTACTAAGCAACTTTGCCTTACTCTAATGAAAGAAGTAAAATGACTAAAAAAACAGATAAAACCTTCATCAAATAACTCATCATCTGTCTCTCAAACAGGGAGTACTAAGTCTGGAAAAGGAAAACAAAAGGATAAAACTGAGCCTTGCAAACACTGTGGTTTCAAAAATCGCCTCTTAGAGGACTATTATAAAAAACCTTAGTGTTTCATTTGCCAATCCACAAACCACCTGACTAAAGAAAACCCTGAATAAGTTGTTGTTAAGAGTGCCATGAATCAGCTGAAGGCTTAGAAAGCTTATGCTACATCTTCTATAAGGGATCTTAAGATTCTAAAACACATATACCTTGCAAATATTATAGGTTCAATGACCATCTCTTTGATGAATGTGAATATTACCTTGGATGTGACATATGTGGTAGTATTTCCCATGAACCCACTAAATGTGACAATAAAGCTACTTACAACAACAGGAGACCGAGGATTACTAATCAGCGATCAATGAACCCAATGAAAAGCGGGTTCACAAAAGAAACTAATATCTTTCAAATATATGTGCATGATTACTTAAAGAGATCTATGTGGTATATAGATAGTGGCTGTTCTAGACACATGACAGGGGTTAAACAATATCGGCATAGATATTCAAAGGAGTCAGGTCCTAATAAAGCTCAAATTGATTATGTTTTTAGGAGCGTTATCATGGTTTTTGTACATGTTGTTTGTCTATTTATACATGTTTCTGTTACTTAATTGTACCAAAGTGTGTTTCCAAGTCTATTTGTAGCCAAGTATAGGAAAACAAGGAAAAAGAAGTAAAAACAAAGATTTATGCAAGTATGAAGAATCCCTCAAAAAGACCAACTTCGGGAAGCTTTTCAAGAGAAAAAGAGTCAAACATACAAGCTACCAAGGCCCAAAATAGATCTTAAATAAAGTTATATTGAAGTATAAAGACCCACGACCAAGCACAACTCAAATGGGAAGTTAACGCAAAATCAAGGAAGTTGTATCTTGGGTCGAGTGGCCAGCCGCCCAGGCTGGATGAAAACTCCACCGCTAGCCACAAGGCTGAAATCTTGCCGCCCGACTGGGCCTCCGCTGACCTCTCCAAGTCAACTTTTAATGCTTGTTTTGATCTCTAATCACTTGGGAACAATCAAGAAGGCTCTAGAATCATTATCTTTGGCATTTTAAAAACCCTTTGGCCCTAAGAAAACATTAAATACAACAAGGGCTTGGCACTAGTATAAATAGGACCCTTGGCCATTGTTTTTCATTATCAAATCATCACTCTCTCTTCTAAACATCATCCCAACTTCTCCTCCACCCTTGAGTACGAATTTCCACCATTATATCTCTCTCAAAAGACCACACAACCTCTGCCAAATTAAGAAGAAGGCTCAAACACATCAAAGAAGGTGTTACAGATTGTTTTTTGAGTTGGTACGAAGTGTATAGTCAATTGGAGGCTTAAGGGTTTCTCTAAATCCTTCCATTACCTATTGTAATCATACTTTGGTAATTTACTTTTATATTTTTAGAATGTTTATGATTGAGATGATTGATGTTACTTTAAGTTTTGTTGAAATAATCATGGAGTAGTTTTCTTTTACTTGTTTGGAATGATGTAAACATTGATATGGAGTGTTTGGATCTTTGCAATATAGAATTATGATTTCGCTTATGAGTTTGCTTAAATTGATATGTTTCTTAAAACCTTGTTGGTAAATCATAACCGGATCTATAGGTCAAAAGGATTTCTTGTTGTGGTTTGTTCCAAATATTAACGCGCGTATATGTTTTGGTATTTCATGATTAACAACCATGAATAAACAAGTTAAATTAACTCATAAAGATTTAATCAAGAGTATAGGTCGAAAGGACTCTTATGAACAAATTGGTAAAATTATCTTTTTAACAAATGGCTTGTAATGAATCGGTTTATAATAACGATCATAGGTTGAAAGGGTTCGTTAATCTAAACCATGTTATATGCAATTTCATGATACTACCCATTGACTTGGAATTATATGCTTTTAATTTGTTTGCTATTACTTAAGTATCTACCCGATATTCCAACACTCCATTGATATGAATACTAGTTCAAAACAAGTGTTTTTAATCATTGATTGCAAGTTTGCTTATTTGATTCTTGTTATATGTTTTATGGTATTGTGGAACGTGACAACTATTATACCACCGTCTTATTGCTTATTGATACATAGATTCTTCACAACCAAAAAAACCTAAATCCTAGTTAATGACCTTGGCTTACCAAACCAAGCTAGCTACATACGAAAAGGTCATACTTGCCCGTGTGTTCTTTGCTTATTTGGTAATTCGTGTTATAAATTTAAAACTAGTAGTCGTGAGACACACCAAGTTTTTGGCACTGCTGTCGGGGATTTCTTCATGTTTTTATGTGTTTTGAATCTTTGTTTTTGGTTTTATATCATTTGTGCTTAATTTGGCTTGCGAAAAAATCACCCAAAACCTCCCAGAACAACCCAGCCTCTCGGCTGGCACCTCAGCTGCCTAGCTGGCACCTCAGCCGCCCGGTTGGCACCTCCGCTGCCCGGCTGGCACCTTAGCCGCCCGACTGCTAGCTCGTCGACCCAAAATCCTCATCCAACCGCCTGGTTGGACTGCTCTGCCGGCCGGCTAGGACTCTTCTAATTAAAAATCATTTTTTTTATTTTATAAAACATGTTCTACCTCGTTCCCTCAGTTTGAGCCTTATCCAAAATCGTTCCTAGTTGAGTTTTAACTTGATTAAACCCCTGTTTGTCAAGGGAGAACCAACTACACCTTTTTCGTTTGATCCTCGAATTAATCATACCCGAAAGACCCGGACCAAATACCACCCAACCACCCCGTTTCAACCTTTTGTGCCAATTTCGTATTTTTATCTGCCCGGTTTGATCCCAAACCCCGCGGTTAGAACCCGAAGTCCGTCCAACCGTCCGGTTTGATAGATTTGGTACAACTTTTCGTTCGTAGGTTTTGTTTGTCTTTTTCTTTTTAATTGTTTCTTACTTTGTTAAAAAATATTTTTTTATAAAATTGCCTTTAGTAAAATAAAAGTTAGTTAGTCGAGTTAGAAAAAAAACAAAGAAAAACAAAAAAATAAACATATTATAATTGCTATATTGTATCATTAAATCTAAATACATCGTTATTCAATTGGTAATCGGCTCACCAATAGTGAACAAACTATATGAGAGGTAAAAGGCGGGTCGTTTTGCTTCCCTAAAGAAGTCGGGTTTTTAATATGCTTTGCGCTGACCCGCTTCTTCGCTTTTTTGTGCGTTCAATGGAGCTACCGAGAACCTTTGATAGGATGATGTCAAGGTTAAAAGTATTAATTTAATAGTAACATTTATCTAATAGTTGTTAAGTTATTTTACATCATATAAAATAAAATAAAAAATATACAAAAATATTTTTCCTTTTAGTTTAAGTTAATCTTTTTATTTTATTTCCTATGACTTTTTTCAAATCGCTTCGGGTGGGTTGTCAGGTTGTAGGTTAACCAAGGGGGGGGGGGTGTCGGGTTGGGTGTCTACGCGACATAAGGTGCGTTTGTTTTGTTTTCATAAGCATAGGGTGCGTTGGTTTTTGTTATAACACCACAAAGGGTGTGCGTCGGGTTTGGTTTGCAGCCGCGGGGGCTGCGTTTGGTGGTGTGCGTTTGGCTGTGAAGAATCACCCGCGGGGTGGGTTTGTTCGGGTTGACAGCTGGGGAAGGTTTTGGTTTGGTTTGGGTCGGGTTGGCTGTGGGGACAGCCGGGTTGGCTGTTGGGACAGCCGGGTTGGTTGTCGAAACCCGAAGGGTGTGTTTGGTTTGAATATAACAACAAGGGATGCGTTTGGTTTTGTTATAAATCAATAGGGGTGCGTTTGGCTTGTGACAGAAATCCCACCAAGGGCGTGTTTGGTTTAGCTGTTAGCACAAAGGGTGCGTTGGGTTGTTGTCTCACAGCCATAGGGTCCGTTTGGCTTAGTAGAGAACAACTAGGGGTGTGTTTGGTTTAGACAGAAACGCACAAGGGTGCGTTTGGCTGTCAAAACAGCCCAAGGGTGCGTTTGGCTGTTCATAACAGTCGTAGGGTGCGTTTGAGTGTGGTGACACCGAAAAAGGGTGCGTTTAGTTTAAAAGTATTCAATTATTTCGTTACATTATAAATTGATTATATGTGATAAAATCCGGTATAACTTGCGCGGTCTAGTAAAACATGAATAAATATTAAAACGAGATTTATATAAAGTTATAAGCGGTATTAGACATATTTGAGACGAGAATTGGACTAAAAATGGACTTTAGTGCCTTTATATAACGGATAATTTAAAACAGAAAATAGAATGTGGGATTCGGAATTCGAGACTTTGAAAAGTGGACTTTAGTTTACAAAATATAACAAATTATATTTTTACGGACGTTTAGACATAAAACGGGACTTCTAACTCCCAATAACGAAGAAACTGGATCGAAATCGGAATATACACTTTAATAGAAAATAAGTTATTTTTAATATATTAAATCTGACATATCTATTAATTAAACGATTTGAGCACTTTCGAGTCCGTTTCAGCCTTCCGGCGAAACACGAAAGTTGTTCGTAATGACGTTTTACTTTGCCGCGAGGATTGTCTGCTTTAAAAGTTAAGATATAGCGGGTCAAAACTAAAGGTCGGTTAATATATTATTTCAATTAATAGTTTTAAGATCATTGTTTGGTTCTAAAAACGGAAGGTCTAAAAATAGTAACTTTCTTTAAATATTAGAGATAAGTTATATTGGACGGAAAATAGTATATATACATAAAATATACTAAGGGTTAAGGTTTAAAGACGCGCAAGTGGATTTCTCATCACATGTATATATGACGTGGCGAGATCGTTGCAGATTCAGTTGTGATTCATTGGATAATTGTTCGTGGTCTTTAATCAAATGTGGAGTTCTTTAGCTTCGCTTTTCAATCTTTTGAATGTTTTATAACCCGCGAGGGGGATACATGCTTGTCTACAAATTCTTATACTTACTCAGGTTATCTTATAACAAGTGATTGTTTTTTTAAGGGATTTGTGAGTTTATAGCCCCATGTTTTACTGGTTTTACATATATTTTTGGGGTGAGAACATGCTTGTTTACAAATGCATTTACATGATTGATTACAAATTGGTTTACATACTTATTTGCATAGCTCGCTATGGGATACATTATTTGACTTCATTTTTGGTCACAAATGCATACTTTACATTTGAAATGATTTCGGATTAGCTTCCTGGGCGAGGGGGTGTGCTGATTGAATGATAACAATAATATTACGCCCGGGTGTTCTTGGAGGGGACACCGGTAACGGGAGTATATATATATACGCATTATTGTATCACTGCCCAAATTAGGACATACAAGTTACGTCACAGCGTCATGAACTGTAAATCACTTGGAGGGTGAGCGCGAATGTTATGAAATAGATCTATTCGGGTGTGGATCCCTGTTCGGGTGATTAGCGATCGCCGGTAACGAACATTATAGCGTGATGTCCACGCGAATGATATAAAATAGATCTATTCGGGATTGACAACCCCCGTTCGGGTGACTAGCTATCACTGGGAACGAACGTTATAACATGTCGGATTATATCGTTGGGACTATCGGGCCTCCCCAACAAATACATACATGGAACATTTTGTTCATAAAAATGTGTTATGCATTCTTTATAAATCTTTGGGATAAGATTGGTACTTTTGGTGACATAAAATGTGTTATGCATTCTTTATAAATCTTTGGGATAAGATTGGTACTTTTGGTGACATAAAATGTGTCATGCATTCTTTATAAATCTTTGGGATAAGATTGGTACTTTTGGTGACATAAAATGTGTCGTGCATTCTTTATAAATCTTTGGGATTTTTACATGGTACTGTGATGATACAGTGGATTACATTCATATTTAAACTAATCTATGAACTCACCAACTTTAATGTTGACACTTTTAAGCATGTTTTTCTCAGGTGAATTAGATGCTTGGACTATTTGATGTGCATTGGAGTCTTTACATTCAAGCTTTTCATTGTGATGCAAATTATGGGACAAATGTTATATTAAATACAGATTTTGATTAAATCAACAATGTAAATTTTCAAACGACACCTAGAGGTCGTTCTCTTGTATCTATTGCTGTGTATTACGAAGTAACACCCCATTTGGTATTCCGCTGCGTTGTTGTATTTTTGGGGGTGTTACAGATTGGTATCAGAGCACTGGTTATAGAGAACTAGGTTGCATATTTTACCCTAGACTATAACCGTTTTCACAAACGTTGCATCACAACAAACATTTTCAAAGTGCATACACGCTACTTGCTTATGTGCTTTCATTACGTGTTGCATTAAGTGCTTACGTGACATACATATATATAATATATATATGCTTGCAATCCCTTCGCGTATATCGTACGCTTATTTATATAAGAGTTATTATATAAATACCAGAATATTTTTAAGACATTGTGGGTTGCACAATGGTCTCATTCTACTCGTCAGACATTGTGGGTTGCACAATGGTCTCATTTTTCACCTCAGACTTTGTTAAGTTAAAACAATGGTTCAATTATACCTCAGACAATTGTGAGTTTTTACAATGGTCTCATTTTACTTCTTTATCATTGTGAGTTGCACAATGGTCTCATTTTGTTTCAGACATTGTAAGTTTAACATTGGTCTTAAGAATATTTTTTTTCTTCTAACTTTATATAATATCGTTTAACTGAGACCGTCATAATTTTGTTTACATTGAATTAGGCATGAATCTAAGTATACAAGTCGTGTATAGGCGGGACTTGTATTATGAGGATTGAATTGATAATTGATATGTTAACAAAGCCCGTACAGTTCTGTTTACACGGGATTGTGTATGTATTATGTATTGCAAAGTCTTGTATAGGCGGGACATGTAATAGGTGGATAGATAGGGTAATCACTATACTTGATTTGTTTATAGAGATCTTTATACCTTGTTTACTCTAAACGAGTACTCATTAATTATCTTGAACTACTATGTTGATATCGCTGGAGTTTTTTCTCCAGACTTTCATGACGAGTTTTAAATCACTGTCCCATACTCAGTAGGACAAATGCATCGTCAGTCATCCATCAACCTTTGAAGGTTATGAGAGCAGCGTATTTGCACCGGGATTATTAAGTAGGGATGATTTATAATTTTTTATTTTGAAAGATTGGGACGCCTCTTCATTTAAATAAATAAATTATAAGTCACCGAACCATAAGTTTATCATTTCTTACTTACATAAATTTGGACGCTTCTTTATGTAAATAGGAAATTATAAATGAGTGGGCTTAATGGTATCCGATATGACACGAATATGAACCTGAAATCGATAATCATCAGAATCCGTTAAAAGGGTCTAGAGACACAATCGTGTCTTACCACTCAGCAAAAATCTTAAGGCCTCGCTTGGAGCTACCTTATCTCATTCTTAAGTTATTACTTTTGCCATTGCAAGTCCTTGAAATCACGAACTGTCTGTGGAGCTAACAGACTGATGGTCACTACTGTTGGGTCCTGGAGCGGTCCCGACTGATACAACTTTATCCAATAGGTTATGGGGCAACTTCCTTAAACGAGGATAACACCTATCGAACAAGAGGATAGTTGGACTATTCATTTCGGGCCACTAGTAGGAAGACTTAGGTCGCGATACATCCTAGTACTGCCAAGAACTGGCAGTTGAGCGTGCTTGAGTGAGAGTAGCACTGGTTTGGGTGACCTGCGGGAAGTCCCAAGCAAGGGACACAAAAGCAAAGCGGTGAGCATGAGGGCAAAGCAGACAATATTGTGGTCTGAGTAAGCGGGATGTTCGAGTGAGAGCGATACCAGTGGTGTTAATATCAATCATAAAACTTGTAACGATATTTTTCTAAAATATCTACCTTGATGGATTATATATCCTGGTCAACTTAGCCAAACTTTTGGTATGTTGAGAAGTGTCGAAACATCTATCTTTTTTTCTTTTTTGTTTTTTTTTTTTTTTCTTTTATTGAGAAGAAAGTTATCATCGTCTTGCTTAGAAACGGTTTATCAGATTTTAAACCTTTTCTCGGTCACACAATCGGATAACACGAATTTAATCTCGAGGGACGAGATTTCGTTATTGGGTGGTATGTACTGTAAACATCCGAGGATATTTTCGAATTTAGAATGACGATTTCTTTAAGGTCTGGCTTGACTTATAAGAACGATCATCTAAATCACGTTTTCACGACTCGGACTCTAAAGCAATTTGACGTGGAATGACATTCCTGACAACTTTTTAGTTTTGCCCGAGACCTGGAAACGAGCCGAAAAGGGCTAAAACAGCACCGCAAAGATTAAACGAATAACATACAACGCGGAACCACAAAAATAATTAAATTTGTTTTGTTATTTAATTATCAGTATTTATTTAATAAAAATATTAAATAAATTATTCATCATTTTAATGAAAAGCGTTGCGGATAACGCGAATACTCGAGTTGAAATCCAATTTTATTTCGGACAAGGCGAAACCGGTTCACAAAATGAATAACAGATATTTTATTAAATGTTATAAAATATTTATGAAATATTATCATGCGAATACTCATTTTTATCGGAAAAATGATTTGAAAAACAATGACGCAAGTTTCGTGCGTTGAATCATCCGTTAAGCCGCTCAAATGAGTCCCGAACCGTTCTTACCAAAACTATAATAAAAATGTTACGCTTTAAACCCCTCAACTATAATAACTTGTCACATTTAATATATATATATAAATCTTATACATTTTATTCATTTCATCTCTTATACATACACACACTTATATACACCTCTCTCTCTCCCTCAATTATCCGGCCACCGGCCAGCCACCGTCGCCACCATGCCGCCGCCGCCGGAAAACTTTTCCGACTGGGCTTTTCGGCGAAGAACAAAAAGGATGTCCATAACGTGAGCCGGAATCTATCTGATCCACCTACTCACTCTCTTCCACGCGCGACCACCACCCCCACGTCACCACCACAGCCGGCTACCACCACCCCCACCATCATCATCCTTTCGTCATCATCATCATCATAACACCACAATACCACTACAAGGGCGCGTTCGGTTTTATAAACTACCACGAGGGTGCGTTCGGATTGGGTATAACACCCAAGGGGCGCGTTTGTATAGATGAACACACCACAAGGGTGGTTTGTTTCGGTGGTAAAACACCACCACCAAGCGGGTGCGTTGGTTTGTCGGTTAGGGTCAACCCCGAAAAGGGGTGCGTCGGGCTTGGCAGTCTCACAGCCAGGAGGGGAAAGGGGTTGTCGGGTTGTAGATTAACCGAGGGGGGGTGTCGGGTTGGGCGTCTACACGACATAGGGAGCGTTTGTTTTGTTTTCGTAAGCATAGGGTGCGTTTGGATGAGTGAAACCGCACAAGAGTGCGTTTGGTTTAACACCGGGTGCGTTTGGCTGTGAAGAATCACCCGCGGGGTGGGTTTGTTCGGGTTGGCTGTGGGGACAGCCGGGGACAGCCGGGTTGGCTGTTGGGACAGCCGGGTTGGTTGTCGAAATCAAAAGGGTGTGTTTGGTTTGAATATAAAACAACCCAAGGGATGCGTTTGGTTTGTATTATAACAACAAGGGATGCGTTTGATTTTGTTATAAATCAATAGGGGTGCGTTTGGCTTGTGACAGAAATCCCACCAAGGGCGTGTTTGGTTTAGCTGTTAGCACAAAGGGTGCGTTGGGTTGTTGTCTCACAGCCATAGGGTCCGTTTGGCTTAGTAGAGAACAACTAGGGGTGTGTTTGGTTTAGACAGAAACGCACAAGGGTGCGTTTGGCTGTCAAAACAGCACAAGGGTGCGTTTGGCTGTTCATAACAGCCGTTAGGTGCGTTTGAGTGTGGTGGAAACGAAAAAGGGTAGCGTTTAGTTTATAAGTTATTCAATTATTTCGTTTTATTATTAAATTGATTATCTGTGATGAAATATATTATATAACTTGGCGTCTAAGATAAAACATGAATATATTTAAAACGTGATTATATTAAAGTTATAAGCGTATTAGACATAGTTGAGACGGAGGATTGGACTTAAACAAATAGACTTTAGTGTCCTTTATTACCGAGTAATTTTAAATAGAAATCGGAACATGGGATTGGGGATTCGAGACTTTGATAAGTTAGACTTTTGTTTTCAAAAAATAACAAAATTATATTTTTACGGAAGTTTAGACATAAAAGGGACTTTCTAAACTCCCAAAACGAAGAAACTGGATTGAAATCGAATATACTCTTTAATAGAAAATAAGTTATTTTTAATATATTAAATCTGACATATCTATTAATTAAACGATTCGAGCACTTTCGAGTCCGTTTCAGCCTTCCGGCGAAACACGAAAGTTGTTCGTAATGGCATTTTACTTTGCCGCGAGGCTTATCAGCTTTAGAAATTGAGATAAGTTAGGATTGGACGGAAATAGTATATATATACAAATAATGTATTAACGGTTAAGGTTTAAAGACGCGCAAGTGGATTTCTCATCACATGTATATATGTATGTATACATATTAAAAATATGTATGATTTCGTGGTAACGATGTACGCATCGTTGGTCGTATTTAATACGTGTTATAATCGAACGACATAATTATAGGTCGTGGTCGAGATCGTTGCAGATTCAGTTGTGATTTAATTGGATTAATTGATCGTGGTCTTTAATCAATGTGAGTTCATAGCCTCGCTTTTCAATCTTTTGGTGTTTATAAACCCGCGAGGGGATACATGCTTGTCTACAAATTCTTATACTTACTCGGTTATCTTATAACAATGTGATTGTTTTAAGGGATTTTGTGAGTTTATAGCCCCATGTTTTACTGGTTTTACATATATTTTGGGGTGAGAACATGCTTGTTTGCAAATGCATTTACATGATTGAATTACAAATTGATTTACATACTTATTTGCATAGCTCGCTATGGGATACATTATTTGACTTCATTTTTGGTCACAAATGCATACTTTACATTGAAATAATTTTGGTTAGCTTAGGCTGATTGATATGATAACAATATAATTACTGCCCGGGTGTTCTTGGAGGGGACACCGGTAACGAGAGTACACATTTTTACTTTACTGCCTAGGTGTTCTTGGAGGGGACACCGGTATCGGGAGTATATATTATTTGTATCACTGCCCGAATTGGGTACATACGAGTCTACGTCACAGCGTCATGAACTGTAAATCACTTGGGAGGGGTGATGCTGCGAATGTTATGATATAGATCTATTCGAGTGTGGATCCCCTGTTCGGGTGGATTAGCGATCGCCGGTTATCCGTAACATTATAGCGTGATTGTCACGCGAATATATAAAATAGTCTATTCTGGGATTGACACAACCCCGTTTCGGTGATTAGCTATCACCAGGTAAACGAAACGTTATAACATGTCGGATTAATATCATTAGGCCTATCGGGCCTCCCCAACAAGACATACTGGACACATTTTGTTCATAAAATGTGTTATGCATTCTTTATAAATCTTTGGGATAAGATTGGTACTTTTGTTGACATAAAATGTGTCGTGCATTCTTTATAAATCTTTGGGATAAGATTGGTAATTTTGGTGACATAAAATGTGTCGTGCAGTTTATAAATCTTTAGGATAGAATTGGTACTTTTGGTGACATAAACTGTGTCGTTGCATTCTTTATAAATCTTTGGATTTTTATATGGTACTGTGATGGATACAAGGATTACATTCATATTTAAAAACTTATCTATGATCACCAACTTTTAATGTTGACACTTTTAAGCATGTTTTTCTCAGGTGAATTAGATGCTTGGACTATTTGATGTGCATTGGAGTCTTTACATTCAAGCTTTTCATTGTGATGCAAATTATGGGACAAATGTTATATTAAATACAGATTTTGATTAATTCAACAATGTAAATTTTCAAACGACACCTAGAGGTCGTTCTCTTGTATCAATTGCTGTGTATTACGAAGTAACACCCCATTTGGTATTCCGCTGCGTTGTTGTATTTTTGGGGGTGTTACACATAACCCTCTCCGACTTGTTTTTACCCTCAAATTCTTCGTAAGCACTTTCTAGTTGTGGCCTATTTCGACCAGTTTGGATATGTTGCATCGCTGGAACAAACCAAACGATTAACCATAAGTATTCCAAATTGACCCAGTTTTGTCCGTTTGGGCCAAGATTGCCTCTTCTACTATCAGAGACTAGTTGAAAACTAGTCTACTTAACACCTAGGAGACCAGATACTTCCTTGTCTGCTCACGATCTTACATCTTACGTTACTTAACATAAGGGCTTTACAATACTTTAGCAGTGTTTATCTAAGCTTATGTTTTGGGCTTAGGCTTATGTTTTATAAGCATTTTATTTCTTATAGATAATAAGCTCATAAGCCCATTGTTAGTGATTGGGTTATCTTATTATAGCTAATAAAGCTAGAAAAGTAACTTCCCAAATCAAGTCTCTTTTTATCACACGATATATAGGTGTACAGTCCAAGTATCATCATACTAATAGTAGAAAAAATGCCAGAATATTATGTGACAGGCGGTACTGGATTCATAGCAGGATACCTCATCAAGTCGCTGCTTGAACAAGGTCATACCGTCCGAACCACTGTTAGATCCAGTAGTAACCAACACATGCCAAAAAAATGGTGAATTGACGTCTCTTTTTAAAATAGTGGCTTCTTAATTTTCAGTAATTCTATGGCGTTTTAATATTCAAGAATAACTTTGTCTCATGAGCAATATACGATCTTAGATGGTATAAAATACACTTGACTTATTATTGAGGAAAATGTAACAGATTTCACTAAGGGTGCATTTAGTTACATATGCCACGTTCTTGTATAAGATACCAATGGGATGATACTGAATAATTTAAAATTATGTGCAACCCTCATGACATTTATTTCCATTATTTGAGCTTTAGCTGTGAGTCTATGTCTAAGAATAGTTTATGTGGCGGGTCTTATGCTCTTGCTTACTTTCAACATAGACAATTCACCCTTGTTATGCTCTCGAGTTTCTGTTTAAATAGCCGTATAGAAGTTTTGTAAATATGATTGTTTGATGGAAGCCTCCCAGTAATGAAGCATTCTTTTTATAATCCATTAAATAGGCCGGACCATAATTTGGAAGATGTCCGAGCTAAAATTTTCCCATACAAACGGACAAGGGTGAAGGCACCTGAAGCTGTTCCAACCGCATTACCATCAAGACGAAAAGAGAGATCACTCTCCATTAGTGGTCAGCACGCCCAGAGTGTCGACACAAACCAATATGACTGGTAAAAGGTCAAGACTTGCTTCAAGGAAGAAATCTCGTGGTTCAACCTTTTTCGTTGAAAAAGGTGTCAAGAAAGAGTAAGACCCCATGGAAGATGGCGAAGAAAGTTCGAGTTCACATGAGACTTCTAATAGGATCAATCACAATTCAAAGAAGGTAAACAAAATCAATAGCTCTAACTTAAGGTGGCAAAATGGGTGGGTTGAATAACAGGTCAAATGGTTCATTTTTAGGCATAGTGGGTCAATTTTTAAAACTTGGAGTAACAGAGAAAGCAGTTGAGCAGGTTATAAGTAGCCATGAGATAATCATTTATTAGGAATTTTAAAAAAGTTTATAATGAAATTGGTTCGTTATTGTAATAATTGATTTTATAATCACAATCTAATAATTCATATCTATTTAGAAACAATCAAAATAAGAGATAAAAAGTTAGTGGGTCAACCTAATCCAACCCAACCTGTTTGACTTACGTTTAAAATGTACACATTACAGATCCGCCCATTGGATGCACGAAATTCATATACATATTGTCTTTTAGATCATATGCTACTATTCACTGGGCACTTGGAATGAACTTTTACTCATCATGGCACTGTAAATCATTGAACTTTTTTATCTGATGAGGCAAAGGACAAGTTTAGGAACTGGGTGAAACGATATGTTGGAATTTGGTGTTACGACTTGCGTGGACAGTCACACTCCATTTCACATATATAATGACATGTATTGGGATGAGAAACCTGATTGGAAGCCTCTCCCTCGCTAAACCCTTGAAGATGATCACCCGCATTGGTGATTATACACCCTGACACACGTTACATCAACAGCTGAGATTTAATATAATCTTTGATGAATGATTGAGTCCTAACCCTGGTTCAAATCCATGTTTAAAGATACTGTATTTTCATGTACATAGAGGAAAGGATCAGTAGATGATTTACTAGGGGCCGGTTTTGAACAATAATGTTATAGTAGTCACTCGTAGCTTCTGCACTAAAAGTTGTATTTTGTTCTATGAGAAAGTAAAGGCTTTTACATATGTTTCTTCTGTACTGTTGGAATCATTAGCAGGATTGGTTAACTTTTTTGGACATTACCTTTGCAAGACTTATACTACATCCACTCACTGTTTCGAATTTACTAAATAATTACTATTGTACTTTGGTAGAGTAGAGTGATTAATAGGCGAACGGGATATCATCCCAAGTGTTCTTATAAATAGAAACTCGACAGAACTTAAATTTTCAAAAACATGTGAAAAACAATCCTATAAATCTGCCTTAATTGCTTGTCAACCACAAATACATTCATTTTTACATCAACAAATATTAGTAGGTTTTCTACCTTGCATAGAAAGTTAAATATGAATATGGTATAGATGATCACTCTTATTTGTTCCAACTTTATAAGATGACCAACCTTTTATTTCTTCTGATTATATCACAAGGGATCTTGTGTCTAGCTTCATTTTGGTCGGGTCACAAAGAGCTTTGTAATTGCACTATAGTGTAACATCCGAGAATTTTTGAATTTTTGAATGACGATTTCAATCTTTGACTTTTAGGGTCTGGCTTGACTTATAAGAACGACCATCTAAATCACGTTTTCACGACTCGGACTCTAAAGCAACTTGATGTAAAACGAAATTCCTGACAACTTTTCAGTTTTGCCCGAGACCTGGAAACGAGCCGAAAAGGGCTAAAACAGCACCGCAAACATTATTCGAACAATATACAACGCGGACACACAAAAACAATTAAATTTGTTATTTAATTATCAGTATTTATTTAATAAAAATATTAAATAAATTATTCATCATTTTAATGAAAAGCGTTGCGGATAACGCGAATACTCGAGTTGAAATCCATTTTTATTTCCGAACAAGGCATAATCGGATCACAAAATGAATAACGAATAATTTTATAAATGTTACGAAAATATTTATGAAATAATATCAAATAAATACTCATTTTTGTCAGAAAAATGATTAGGAAAACAATGGCGCAAGTTTCGAGATTTGAATCATCCGTTAAGTCGCTCAAATGAGTCCCGAACCGCTTTTATCAAAAAGTATATGAAAAAGTTACACTTTTTACCCTCAACTTATTTAACTTATCACTTTAGTTTTATATAAATATAAAATCTTATAACTTTCATTTCATTTTTATCACTTATACACACACACACAAACATTTATACATCTCTCAACTCTCTCTCTCTCTCCCAAATATCCGGCCACCCGCCGGCGACCACCACCACCGCCGGAAAACTTTTTCGGCGGGATTTTTCCGACCAACCCCAAAAACACTCCCCACCTCCGGATCTACTCGATCCACTATACCACTCGCCCCACGCGCCACCCCACCACTGCCACCAACCCCACAGCCACGCCACCACAACCAACACCATCACCATAACACCATCTACATCATCATCATAGTACCACTATCATCACCACCGAACCCACGCCACCACCACAGCCACCGTGGGGTGCGTGTGGTTATAAAGAGGGTGCGTATGGGTCGGGGTGACAGCCACCGAAGAGGGCTTCGGGTTGGGTTTGCAAGAAAAAGGGGTGTTTGGTTTATTGTTTCACCAATAAGGGGTGTGTCTGGATTATGACAGCCACAGAGGGCGGGTTTGTTTTGTGGTGAAAACCACCACCAAGGGGTGGTTTGGTTTGGCTGTCAAAACAGCGACCCGGGTTGGGTCATCGGGTTGGCTGTAGGACAGCCGGGTATAGCCGGGGGGAGGGTTGTTTTGGTTTGTTATAAGCACCATGGGTGCA
>BQNB010007878.1:17971-91972 GCA_026074375.1 Tanacetum coccineum | reverse complement strand
CTATAAATAGGGATGAGGGGGATGCTAGTTATTCATTCTTTTTCCTCGTTGTAATAACTTTATTAGGGTTTTAATAAATGTTTGGTACGAGGGTATGATGTGTACATTCTTCTTTGCTCATTCATTAATTAATACAATGTAACGTTTGGGGTCACGTGTGTGTTTTCTTTGAGTCTATATTCCGCGCTAGCTTTCAAGGTTTGTTGGACTCATTCTTCCAACATTTGTGATACAAAAGTTATAAACCAATCGACTCAACACATGCGCATAAAGCTCATAATCAAAAACAAAAAAAAATTATGAAAGAAAAGGAACCATTATATAAAAACGTGTATACACTAAGTTCCTCATTTAAAGAACACATATATTCAAATAGCTTTATCGTAACACGCAAGCTTACCATCTGGTTATAAACAATCATAAATGATTTAGAACAAGCAGGATTACCCGCGCGTTGCTGCGGGATGTTAATTTTTCGCTCGTTGTTGCGGGCCATTGTTATTATTATTATTTAATTTTGTGCGGGTTTATTTTTTCGGTCTCATGTTTAATAATTTTTTTCCTTATATGGCCTTATGTGTTGGGCCTCATGTTTAAATGTTTCTTTCTTTGGTTATATGCTTTTTTTGTGCGGGTTTATTTTTCGGTCTCATGTTTAATAGTGCGGGTTCATTTTTTCGGTATCATGTTTAATAATTTGTTTTTTTCCTTATATGAGTTTATGTCCCGCGCGTTGTTGCGGGGCAGTAAATTTTATTTATTTTTTCTAGTTTTCTTTTTTGCGAATTTTTTTTTTGTCTCATGTTTAATAGTTTGTTTTTTTATATGGGCTTATGTGTTGGACCTCATGTTTAAAGCTTTGTTTTTTTACTATATTGAGGTTTTTTTAAAATGACACCGTTTAATGCAATCTAAAGTTGTACGTTTGTGACTATTTCGATTATTTTAAAGTTAAATCGGTACTTTTGTAATATTTTTTTCCTTCTATTTTGTGCCAAAAATTTAAAAATAAAAAAATAAAAAATAAAAATAAATAATTTGGTCGGCCCAAAGTGGGAGCTCAGGCTCAAAGTGAGAGCCCGGTACTGTAGAAGCACTGTAGCTTCTACTGTACAACGGTAAATGTATGTATTGTAATAAATTTAATTGTGGGCCAGATTGTCCGAGTGACTGATTAGCCCAATTTTGGTGCCCAAATTCTAAAAAACTAAATTTGTAACAGGTGTCAGGGGTGTTGATCGGTTTTGTTATCGGGTTATTCGGTTCGGTTCGTTCGGTTAAAAAAAAATTTAGTCAATCCGAAAACCGTACCGAACCGAACTAGAATTTAACTGAACCGAACCAAAAAAACCTAGAACCGAACCGAAAACCAAATTTGAATTTGGTTTGGTTTTTGAGGCGACCCAAATAATCCAAACTTTAGCACTATTTATTTAAAAAAAAGAAAAAATACATAGAACTTTAGCAAAAAAGATTATTTTAATTATAAAAAGTGTTTTTTTATATTAGAATAAAATTTTAATGATCTTTTTATATATATACTAGATTGGTATTTTGGCCGTGCTTAGCACGACCCATGAGTTGATATTTACATCAGAAGTAAGTGTCTATAAATCATTCAAGCTAAGTAAAGAAAAATAGCAAATAGTTAAGAAATTATCTTGTCAAACATTCTCACATTAAGTGAAATAAAGATAAATCAATTTGAGAAGTCGTTTATACTGCGTAATTGTTACCAGCTGATTTGCACGTTCACCTTCTATTTTTCATTATTATAAACCGACTACTACCATGTACTCTATGTGACATAGAGTATGATTTATCTTTTTACCAAATAAGTACAAATTACAAAATATTTTATAATTCGATTCAATCGTATCTGCGAAACCCTTGTCGACGCACATCTTCTATACAAAAACTCTATCGGGTATAGCTCCTCCAAATTCCCAGCCGGCCAATTCCAATCCGGCTCAATTCCCTTTATGCTTCTCAATTTTTCGCCAAATGACACCGTACGATCAATTCTACTTTAAACAAACTACAAGCGTTTCAACATAAGCTGCATATTCTCAACCACACAATGTTTCAAAAATTTCCTAACCCAAATACGGTGCCACCGAATCACATTTTCAAGGTACACAACCACCACAAAAGAAAACCCGTCGAAAAGAAACGATGTGGGCAAAAAAATTCAGCCATCCCTCGCGAGTGATTTTGTCCGTATGGGGACGACGACAGACAATCGAAGACGAAGGAAGATGTTGTGATGTCGACGACAGCTTCCCGACTCAAATTCGTGCGTTAGGGACACGTGAGGGAGGAGAAGTTATTGTGCAGAGGTTTGGGGTTCGGAGTTCCTTAGAGAACAATGATATCGGGAATGACCGAAACGAAGAATGCTTTTGGGGGCAGATTCATGACGATTTCAACAAAAGGTCCTCAAATGGCATCTCTCGTACCAAGATTTGTTAACGGGGAGAATAGAATCGGATGCATACGGATTGTCAAAAGTTTTCACGCTATTTACAAAAGGAATATCTCGTAAAAGCGGGAGTGAAAATGATGGTGATGTTTTGAAGCTGCGAAGGCGAAGTATTCGGTGTAATAGGGGAAAAATTGTTACGGAACACGGGTGGAGGGTGCTCAATTAATCACAAACAAAATGGCACGAAGCGGATCATTTTGGCTCGGAGGATCACACGGAGATATTCGGTCCAGATGCTTCGACCTCGACCACCCGGGGTATAACGAGTACACCGCAAGATGACAAATTCAGAAACAACTGAGAGAGCGCGGGTAGTGGTTCGGGGTCTATGAAAATGACGTTTTAAACGAGGAATTACGCCAGAAGATCAACGACGTAAATCGACCGTACGAGGCAAAGGAAAGTTAAAGACAGTCAGGCAACGGAGCTAAATGAGTTGCAGTTTTTACGATTGACTAGTGCCGAACCTCGCTTTGGGATGAACAAGAAGACAATTTTTCAAAAACAACAAGCACTAATAATGGCGAAAATATATCAGTTGTAGTTTATTTTCGTATTGTAAGGGTAATTTGTATTTTATTTTTGTAGTTTTTATCTTATTTTCGTATTGTATTTTTATTTTCCATATTTGTATTTTTTATTTTATGAAATGAATTTTAATTTTGTGTGAAAATGAAAAATTAAATTTAAAATGTGAGTGGTGGGGCCGTAATGAAGAGGAGAAAGAAAATGTCATGAGTGAACAGGGGTGTGTTTTGTGTGTTTGTGTTGGTTATTAGTTGAAATGTTTAGAGGTGACGCTGAGGTGGCAGCAGTGGGGCCCAAATAAAGAGGTATTTTTGTGTCACTACACCCTTTGCTCTAAGGGATTTTAAAATCTTGGGCTAATAGGCGAGTTTTACACTAAAACCATGGGGATCACATTTTCTTCTCTCACATACTTGATTAATATAATATTTAAATAATATTTTTCATCCAAATTTTATTATTAAATATTTATAAAAAAATATTATTTCTCTCTTTAAACGTTGACACTCTAAATTAAATCCAAATTTTTAATTCATTTCAAACCAAAACGGACCCTAAATTCATTATAAAAGTGTTGAATTTTAATTTTCTTTATCAATCAAAGTATAATGATGTTTTAAATAGAAAAAAACTTATATTATAAGGTTTTCGAATTTAGAGGGGAGGCAGTGTAATTGTGTTGGCTTGGTGCCTCAAGCCAGTTGGCGCGCTCCCAAAAAATGGCCCACGGCGCACTGGTCACCATTGCCGCGCGCCATTTGAAGTGTTCTTTTAATTTTCTGTTTGCGCCGTTGGCTAATGCCCACGGCCAAAAGAAAGTCATTTTTTTTTTTTAAAACTATCCTCGTTAGGGGAGCGGATTTTCAAATTAATACCTGTTCGCAGAAATCACAATTTTGTTCCCCTTGTAAATCCTATATATACCCCATTTTTATTTCATAATTCACAATGCACAATTTCTAATTCGCATCTTTACTTCTACATTTCTGCTACTTCGTCTATTTTTTGCACTCAAATAAATTTGAAGTCCGCGCAAATCCCGCATCCTCAACTACCAATTGGATTTTCGGGTTGCTTATACGACCTAACCAACCAAATTTCGGGGCGTCTTCGCTCCGGGACTACTCACTCAACCGGCATTCAACCAAATGCCTTACTATCCCGAATCCAAATAACTATCCAACCTTAATTTACTAACCAGAAGTATTTGTTGATGTTTCACATTTATAAAATGCCAACAAATGCTCAAACCAACAACCACAACAATTACCTAAACCAAGTTAACCACTTCTCCAACCAATATTCATGTAGCTTCATATCGCACATCCGTGAAGTCATAAGGATTACCGAAGATGGAGAAGGGAACGGTTCGTCCCCGTCGTTCGTATGCCCTAGCCGCCGAGGCAGTGGCCCGTTTTGAGGTCGTAAGTGACAAGAAAAAAACAAAAGAAAAATACAGCCACTTGAGAAACGCTAGAAAAAAGAATTCGTTATGCGTGGTCTCAAGTAGGAGTTGCTTTTGGAGGAATGTGTCTTTCAAGTTTTACACGAGGATCAATAAAATCGGGTGTGTATCAAAATGCGAGTACGTTGTGGTACATAATTCCATAAGTGTGTACAAATCGGAAGCGATGAAAAAAGGCTTCACGGAGGTACCAAGAATATGTTGACGGGGGTAATGTGGACTCCTATGTTTGACTACGTGGGTTCTCAAGTTTAATCAATTGGTGCAGATACCGCGGTTCATTTGTGGGAGGGAAATGATGTTGATCGCTTATGTCGAGGGTGCACACGTTGTTTGATCACCGTGGGGGGTGAGTTTAAGCACAGGAGTCGGCTGGGCTTTGTTTGAAGCAAAACACAAGAGACTACTACCCCGATCTCGAATTTTGCTAAAGAGAAATCGTTTCTTTTGGCACCGACGAGGAACCGGATGCATTTTTGGGAGATGATGTTTTGCCTTGGACCACCCGGTTGCATAGATTTGCTAAAAAGTCTACGTACGGGTTTTCTAACTCGACGCTAGCTCCGGTCGCAAACCGATCCACTGTTTCATGAATTCTTGGCGGGAACAATTCGAGTTATGACCGCGCAATAGCCACAATGAACTGAATGTGCTCTGAGAGAGAGAGTGAAGACCGAAGGCTGGTTGTGTCCAACTCAAAGGATTGCGGGGAGGACATGCGGTGTGCTACAAATCGACACACGCAGGATGGATGCGGCCGACGCCGCTTTCTTCAACGCCTCAAAAGGCCAGAATTCCGATTCATGGCTATCCACCACCTTCCTAACTAGTCGTGCGCGCCATAATTTATTGTATTTTTAATTCTATGCATTTTATTTGTTATGTCTTTTAATGTTTATGTTTTTTTTTATGTATTGTGTTTTGTATGTATTGTTTTTAATTTAATGAATTTATTTTTTAGTTTTATAAATAATATGTATTTTAATTAATATGATAAGAAAAATTAAAAAATATTATAAAAAAAAGGCACAGAATTTCTGGTGCCAAACCTCATTCCACTGAATTCTGGTGCCATGACATTTTGGTGCCAAACTCCAATTTTGCTGTGAAGTGAGCACCAGATTTTGGGTTTGTGGGCCGACCAAGAGTTGGCATCACGACTCCATGTGCTCTTTATAGGATTTGAAATTACTCAAAAAATCAAAAATCACATAGTTAATTTTTATATTCCGCAAACCAAAAAGCCCATGTATTTCTCTATTTCTGAAAGTGATAAATACACATACATTTTGCTTTTACATTTCTGAAATTGAGTGTGATAAATACACATGCATTTTACATTTAGTATTGGCACTTTGTTGATTAACATTGTCATTGGAAAAACAGTAGCTAATTGTTTATCAGTTCGATTATATAAGATGTACGGAGTTTATAAATAATTTGTGAATGTCGTTATTTGAATATTTTGGGTAGAATAACTGATTGACGTAGATTTGGCTGTCCAAGCGGGGTGGTAAACTGAGCTCAAAATGGTGAAAGTGTATCTGATTAAATGTGTAGTCAATTAAAAATAGATGTATCATCGTGATTTAACTCATAGTTAATGGTTACTCAACCCGCAGCTGAGTTCTCATTCATCTATCGTTGTGGCCACTGCCTGTGCCGGCAGTTATTCGATTTACATTACGCCATTTTGCCTAGGGGACTCACTATTCACCTATTTGGTTCAAATGCTTTTGAAAGGATTGAGCTTCTTTAGGGCTGGATCGAGAGTGGTTGTTGGAAATATCGAACAATCAAGTTTATACCTATTATCTTTAGAGTACGATGCGGATAGATCTAGTTAGTATAACAATTACATACTATAAAACACATAGGGGACATGAAACAATAAATATGAACATACCTCATAGTCACCAGCAATAAATGAAAACAAGAAGAAAGAATGAGAAACGAGTGACTAAGTTGTCACCTCTATGAGTGCTCACACAAACACGTAAACAAGCACGCCGAATGCTAGTCCTACTTCACGTGTATCCCAATACAACCTTTGTATGCTATACCTTAGAAAACAAATCTCCTAAAACTCCACCCTTGCTAATGCTAACCGAAATACAGAAAGATAAAATTATGGGTTTTAGGTCTAATTCGTTGTAACCCGAAATAGAACAGTATCCATTACCGAATTACACCCAAAACACAAACCCTATTCGAATCTATTGAATTGTCCACTCCTTGTCAACCTGTAAAACCACGAACTCACACATACTAGAACTGCCTTGGATCAAATCACAATTCGAATTATCCCTTGATTGAATCAACCGTATTAGAACAGTATAGTAGAAATGGTGAACCGAAATAGGCAGAAATAACCTATAATTGGGTTATAATTTCGGCCTGTTTAAATGAGCGATGGAGAAGAGATTGTATGTTGGCAAATGAGATTGTGAGTATTGAGGCTTCTTTTGGTACGAGACCGTAAACATGTAGGGGTGAAGGGTTTTATTTACCTTCGTCCTAGGTTTGATGGGCTCAAAACTTCTCCTAATCACATCACGACTCTTCTTTTAATCCTCATCTCCAAAAATAATGCACCTAGACACTTTACGAATCCTTCTAGAACCCTCCCCTTGGCCGGCTCCATAAGGACACCTCCATGGTCTTGTCTAGTCGATCTTTGGTCCAAATGGTTTACATTTTGAAGTTTACGTGAAGTATTAAACGTACTCTATGCGTTTTATCGTGTGTGCCCCCAATAGGCTCACACACTCCTAGTCGTACTCGGCTAGTTCAACTCACATAATCCAACAGCTCCCACTTGGGAGTTGGAGTAGCAAACAGCTAAGAGTACTAACGACGAAAAACGTCTAGCACCATCATTCACATTCTGTTTTAAAACTAGAAATGTCTGAGATCAAGTTTCATAAACATTCTCAGTAGCATGGTTATTTTATCTTGCTATAATCATCCCTTTGTTCAAATACTCGGTTTTAATCCATGGTTATGGATAACCTAACTCATTCCATATAGTTTAACCATTTGATTCTCGTCTTTATTGAATTCTCAATTCAGTTATACAATATGTAATCAAGGAAATCATCTTGCATTACCCTTTGGGTTCGCAAACAATTATTCTGTTCTAATTCTGGAGAGGCGCAAAGGTATTATTCTCACATATCAAGTGGTGGGAAACAAATTCTTTGTTGAATACAAGTGTTGTGAATGCTGCTTCACATCACTTCTAATAATAGTCTTTATAACTACTTTATTTAGGACAACGTTTGACATAGAATTAAAAAGTAATATCCAACACATTACCAGCAACTTGTTGTATTTCTCAAGTTTAGGATGTCTGAAATCTATAACCTTTTCAAATTTTACATTGAAAACGGATCCTTAAAGTAAACATTCGATGGTTGGGTGTCCGCATTTCGAATCCCTTGTGAGGACATATGAGTTTGGTGAGCACCTTCATATATTCAAAGAAAGAATTTTGAACCGAAGAACAATACGACATTTGTCTTATGTAACAATACTCCCATTTTGTTAACCGACAATGGATTATTTAGATGATTAAATCATTTAAGGATTAAATATGCAAATATTGGGACAAACATGTGTTAGATGAATGATAACAAATACCTCGTGATATTTATTCATTAGAAAATTAAAATTGTCTTACAATCCAATTATCCAATGACTATTAAAAAACAGATTTACATGAAACTAATTGCTGGAAGCATTCCAATATTCCAGTTAGTTCTGAATCTTTGGAAATGCTAACGCTTTTGTAAACGGATCGCCTAAGTTGTAATTCTGTTGAACTTTTTCTATCTTTATGTCAACAGATTCAATACTTCGCGGAGGTAGTGAACTTTGGCACGGAATTGTCTAGCACCTTTAGTGATTTCAGGTCTCATTTAGCTATATGCGACATTGCTACTGTTTTATCACTATACATAAATTAATGGTTTTTCAAATTGTGGGAACAACATCCGAGCCCAGAAATGAATTTCCTATATCCATACGGCTGTCCTCTAGAAGCATCAAGGCAGCAATAACTCAGCTTCTGCAGATGAAAGTAGCGAAAATTGCTTTGCCTTGGCACTCTTCAGTCAACTAGCACCTCATTCAAAATAGAACACATATCTATCTGTGAACTTGAGGTATCAGATCCGTCAGATGATCCAAACATCAGTGTAGCAGAAACCCTGAGCCTCTCGTTTAGATCAACTCCAGTAAACTAGAAACATGTCCTGGTTTCTTGAGATACTTAGAATATTCTTAACAGTAGTCCAGTGAAGATCACCTGGATTCTGTTGGAATCGGCTTGTTATGTTATAAGCGAACGCAACATCAGGGCGAATACATCTCACAGCATACATAATTGAACCCACAGCCGAGGCATATGGAACATTTTACATGCGCTTCAATTCAGCAGGTGTAGAAGCACCTTGTGATTTACTCAATCTAAGCTTATCTTGCATGGGGATACTTCCACGTTTTTGGAAATTCCTCCATGTGAAACCGCTTTTAGATTTTCTCGTTATGCACTTTGACATAGCAATCTAACCGTACGTATCTAGCTCTGGTAGTTCTTGATTCCAGAATATATGCAGCTTCACCTAAATCTTTCATGGCAAAACACTTTCCAAGGTAGGATTTAACATCTTGTAACATTGGAATGCTGTTTCCCATGATCAATATGTCATCGACATACAAGATTAGGAAAGTGACATTACTCCCGCCACTTGCACGTATTAGTTATTATCACATGGCTCTTCAGACAATTGTTGACTGAACCAATTTCTTTATATATCATCAAAACGCTTATTCACTTTGCATGCTTTGATGCTTGATTAAGCCCAGAAATGGGAACGTTTCTGCTTGTACTCGGTTTGGATATTTTGGCATTGACAAAAACCTTCAGGTTGTCCATGGTAAACCTCTTTATTAAGATATCCTTTTGAGGAAGCAGTTTTGTCTGTCCATTTGCCAGATCGCATAGTATAGTACGAATGTATGGGCTATAAGTATCCTAATAGCTCGTATTCTGCAACATGAGAGATGGTTTCCTCAGATTAATCACCTGGGGTTATTGAGTATAGCCCTTCGCCACAAGACGAGCTTTATAGGTGTGTACAGCTCCATCCATGTCGGTCTTTTTCTTAAAGAGCCACTTGCTACCAACGGTTTTGCCATTAGGAGGAAGTTCAACCAAGATCCAAACTTCGTTGTCTTTCATGGATTGCATTTCCACAATTCATTAGCATTAAGCATTTATCAGACTCGGGTTTCTAACTCAATGCAGTCTTTATAGTTAGCGGGTCACGAGGTGTCCCCTAACTCGATGTCCTCAGCATCGATGTAGAAACAATCCGATCGGGGACGTCGTGCTTGTGGACCTCTTACGAATGGGATTGATTTCACTTTGAGGTTCATCCATTATCTTTGTCATCTTATTCATGATTTTAAGCTAGTGTTTATAGAGGTGGCATTTCTTCTCTTTGAATAATTTCAAGATCCTCTAGACTTCCCACTGGCTTCTTGATTATAGACTCATTCTCTAGGAATTTCTGCATTGGTGCCGAGCAAACATGGACTTTGTGTTATCGGGTGGGTAGTGAGAAATGAATAACAAGTGTTTCTTTTGGGCTATCCTCCTATGAAAAAGGGGGATTTTTTTTTAAACACCTTTAAAAAATATAGACCTGGGTTCTAACGTGTCTGTCTTGGTAAGAGTTATATCGCTTACAAATGTGCCTCACAACCCTAGACTTTGTAAGTAAGCAGCTTTAAGGAGGGCTGGCACTCTGCCATACTTCGTATGGTGTCTTTTCATTCTTCTTAATTGGTAATCATATTGAGAATGCGATGCAGCAGTCTCAAGAGCATATCCCAAATGGACTTTGAAGAGTTGTTTGACTCTCATAGATCGGAACGGCATATCTTAGTAGGGTGTCTTATGGTTTCTCCTCTCGACACACCTTTGTGTTGTGGAGTGTAAGATGAGTACGATGGAGCGATAATTACCCATGTATCCTTGAGATAGATCAAAGAAATCTTGACTCTTATTATTCGCCCCCAACGATCAGATCGTAGCCGATTTTATAGTGCCTGTACCGAGTTGGAATTTTTATACTTCCTTTTGAAACACTTTGAAAGTTTCAAACACTTCATGTTTATGCCTATAACATGGTAATACATAACCATAACGACTAAAGTTTGTTCAGTGAAAGTGACGAGTAGCTTGCTCCTTGCTTAAACGTGATCTTAAATGGGCCACATATATCGGTGTGTATTAGTCCAAGTAGATCTTTGGCCCTTTCCACTTGATGTGTGTAAGGTTTTCTTGCCATCTTTCCAGACATACAAGGAACGCATTTTTTCGCAAAAAGCCTAGGTCAGTTTGAATTGAGAAGTCTCATCGTTGTTGCAACTTTTACGATTGCATTTCTTGCTGATGTGTCCAGACGTCATGGCCATAAGTGAGCAGAGTCCGAAGTCTATACCTTGGCTCTGTTGTTGTTATCTGGTATTTTAGAATTCATTTTGCATTAAGAATTAGACAAATAAATTTTCAAAAAATACCATCCCTTAGGGATAGCACTAAATAAACCATGTTGTTCCTAGAAACTTGAATTTGTATTTTTCACGAAGCGGGTTATGAAACCCCATCTTCCATATCAAACGGGAAATGAAATTACTCCTCTTGTAATAGAAGGAGGTATAATGACAATTGTTCAAAAACAATACTAATCGTTAGGGTGTCGATAAATCCAAACTTGCTCAATTGCTTTCTACAAGCTTCACGATGGCTTATGTATATTCATCATTATCTCAACCGGCCCGTTAGGGTTTACATGTATTTATCTTCCCTATAAATACTTGATACTTGTAACCTCTTGGATGGATATACCTGAATAAGAATTCTCTATTCTCCTCATTCTTCTCTTATTCTTGTGTTCTTGTTCTTTACATTTATAACACACATTATCCTATTTAAAGAAACTTTTTTACCTCTACTAACAATCCAATTGAAAGAATACATCTTGATATCATTGAAGATAAGATCTTTTGACAGATTGAGTCCTTTGCGGGATCTTCCCTCTTGGGTGGAGGGGAATCTTGGGCTTGGGAGCATAAGCGAGCTTATCTTTCCCCTTCCCTTGATTTTGTCCCTTAGTAGCCATTTGAGGTTGTTATTTCTTGTGCTTATTGTTCCCTTTCTGGACCTTACCAGCTCGAATAGCATGTAGAGCAGGAGCGTTGTTTTTTGGCAGAGTTTGCTCATGGAGCTTTAGCATAGCATGCAACTCATTAACTGTCTTCCCCAGGCTATGCGTATTATAATTCTGCACAAACCTGTCAAATTCCTTGTGTAGACCAATTAAAATCAGTCTCACTGCAAGGCCAAGTGTCACGGGGTGCCCCAAACGCTCTAGATTGTCTATATAGCTCTTCATTTTCAAAACGTAAGAGCTGACAGACTGCCCTTCTTCCTGCTTGCAAGAATGAAAATCTCGCGTAGTCTAAAGCATGTCATTAGCATGGAGGTTTTCCAGATTTCATTGGATCTCTAGTTCCATGGTCATGAGCATGAGTTCAGCAATCTTTTTTGATCCTTTAATCCAAGCATTATGAGCTGCAATGATTTTAGGAGCAACTTGCTGACCTTCTGGAGCTACAGGAGCATGAGGAAGTGGCTGCTCTAGGTAATTCAACTTATCCTCAATTGATAGTACAATCCTAAGTTGTCGATACCAATCAATAAAGTTGGGTCCAGTCAGTTTTTGTTTCTCGAAGAAACCCCTGAAGACCGAATTGTTAGCTGACGAGGTAGTCATCTACAATTAGAAAAAGTTCAAATATTAGTATTGTCGATAATTAAATTCTTAAAAGAATTAACTACCCAATTAATTACTAATAAGACTAAGATCCAACTTAACCTCCCACTTATTACAGAAGGTCTGACCAACGTGTAAACAAGTGGGGCAAGAGGTAAGCGACGAGCGTTAATTGCATGGAATGCAACTCTTAGATTTATGAGACTAGTGACATTAGTAACTCTTATAGTAATGTCAAAAGCATATTTGGTCTCATCTTATGCCTTGGGTCCGAGGTCTGACCAGGTAACTCGATTTAAGTCCACCAAAAGAGAACGTGCGAAATTTGACATAGATCTGACCTATGAAAAAATTCGCCATGGGTTGACAAGGCCTTGAGGTCTGACCAGAGAGGTCATGCTAAATGCACGTGTTCTAGTTTTGGTTGGCATAGACTTAAAATTTCACATAAGGGTATACACATAAATATGACAAAATCTTGTACAAGAAGCATGCAAAACAACTTGTAGCACAAAGTTAAGAAAACATTTTGTTAACCTTTTTGGTATAGACATTATTTTGTTAAATGTTCTCGGTAGCTCCATTTTGGACGCACAAAGAAGCGGAGAAACAGGTCAGCGCGAAGCGTATTAAAAACCTGACTTCTTTATGGAAGCCGTAGCATAACCCGCCTTAAACTTCTCTTGTAGTTTGTTCAACAATGGGTGAGTCGTACCTCCAATTGACTAATGATGCTATTGTATGTTAAGAAACCCCTTTGTTAACATTAGTTTTATTGTTGCCAATATGATGGGATTACAAATTGATCAAACCCTATATTGTACTCCTACTTGTGTCCGAAGACAAAGTAATTCCAATAATTCCCTCATATGCTTCGCATGTAGTGGGGCGAGAGAAAATTAAAGATCAATTCAACCCCATACTGCGCATATAAAACTAAAGCTTCACAAGAAATCAAATTTCATAGTTTAATATCCGTATTAATTTGTCCAAAAACCCCGGTTTCGCAAATAACACATAACTGGTCACAAGGAGTAAAATTACGTGTGTAATATTAGACATGTTTTAATCCAAGTTTCTCTTTAAGTTGTAAGTCCGTTTTCAAGAGTTTCATAAAGTCTTATATGCAAATATTGATTCATCACATGGCATATCACATGTAAGCAATCAAAACAGACTAAAAAATGGATTAAAATTGAGGAACAAACTCTTATAATGAAAGCAGTAAATTACATAATGCCTCGAGTTCTCTAAAGAGTCTTCCCCAATTGGAGAACCATAAGACTCTCACTAGGTTTTCTGCTAAAGTGCCTAGATCGCCACATACATCATATAACATGATTGCGTGAGTCTTACAGCCGAGATAAAACAAGAATAGAATCATCATGGCAGCTTAATTAACATTTAATTTTTGATCTATTCTTCTTTTTATCATATTTACATTTGTGTTTGATTCTAGGTTGTTTATTCATTATTTATGGCAAGTATTGCATATAATTGCCATAATTTTCCAACAAAACAATAAATAAACCGATTTCATGCAGCCCTAGCGTGTTTAAATCGTATGTAATATATAAATACTAAACGAGTTGACTCGTGATGCCACTGTTGAAATTTAACAATCAAGTTAACCATTAACTCTTACGAGTACGCAACGGATAAATCTAGTTTAGCATAAACAATTAACATACATAAAAACACAATAAGGAACATAAAAGGTAAATAGAAAACATACCCTTGTAGTCAACTGCAAGTAAGTGAAACCGAGATCAAGAAACTAGTGACTAAATTGTCACCTCTACGAGAACTCACACAAACACGTCAACAAATACGCCCGGATGCTAGTCCTACCTCACGCGTATCCAATACAACCTTTGTAATACAATATACCCTGAATCAAGTACCAAAAGCCCCACAAGTCTCCTGTACCAAAATTCAAGAAAAGAAACTAGGGTTTCGCCGATTTTGGTTGTAACCGAAATAGAGCAGGATCACCGAAAATGGCCTAAAACAAACCCTAGCTTATTTCAATCAGTTGTCACGCCTTGAAAACTTGTAAACCGAAGTAATGAACCTCCTGGAACAGCCTTAGATCAAATCACAATACGAAAAACCTCTAATGAGGTTAACCGAATTAGGCAGTACCAAAATCCTATGAACCCTAATTAGGGTTTTTGGTATTCGGCTTATGTAATTGGAAAAGGAGAAAGAAAGAACTAATTTGGGAGTTTGGTTGCTATGTGTGTCATGTAAATGAGTGAGGAGATGAGGGTTTATAAATCCTCTAAACCCTAAATGTGATAAGATTAAAACTCATGAGTTTAATCCTTATCACAGGTCCTCCAAACCTTATCCCATGCATTCTTTTCCTTATCACCTAGGTTCATTGAACCAAGCCCCTCTCTAGAACCTTCACTATGGCTGGCCAACAAGCTTGGACACCATAGGTTCTTGTCTTGATCATTAATTGTCCAAACGGTTTACATATAAACTATCGTGAAGTATTTAAACGTACTATATGCGTTTAACATGTGTGCCCCCAATAGGCTCACACACTTCTAGTCGTATACGGCTAGTCTACCTCACACATTCTAACAATTCCAAGATGTTATTGATGACAACCCTAAAACTCAGTGAATCTTGTTTTACAAAAAAACTCAATTAATCTAAATGGGTATTTTTTTTTTAACGGCGATTGAATTAGAAACTAGCAAGGAGCTAGATAACGATACAAAAGGGGGATAAAGCGTTACAAGGGTGACCAAACCACATTATCCTATTTAAAGAAAATTTTCTTCCTCTACTAACAATCCAATTGAAAGAATACATCTTGATATCGTTGAAGATAAGATCTTTTGAAGGTTTCTTGGCGGAGAAAATAACGTTGTTCATGTATCGCCATATGGACCAAATTGTGGTTTGGACAACCACATCGAAGAATTTAGTGAACTTCTCCCCAAGAGGTGTATGGTCTGCCAAATGGACTAAGTCTTGCAAAAAGGGAATGAAACATTCGGAATTCGCCACCACTTCAAAACATCTGACCATAGTTCTTTTGCGACCTTGCAATGAACAAATATGTCATCTTTCGTTTCGATTCCATCATCACACAAGGGACATCTTACATAATCCAAATCCACACCCCTTCTATCAAGGTTACTTCGCGTTGCCATCCTACCATTCATCACTCGCCATGTATTGATATTAACTTTCAAAAGGACAATACGGTTCCATCTAGTTGTAACGTAGGAGGCGGGAGGGGACATGGATGTGATGTAGCATCTCATACCTTTTACTATAAAGAATATTGAGTCGTCTATAGAGAATTCCCAAGTGTCTTCTGAAATTGTGAGGTGGAGTTGAGATAGGAGACTTACGAGATTGGCAAGTTCTTCAAGTTCTGGAGTAGTTCTAGGTTCCCTGTGCCAGGCCCATTGAAAGAGAAGTCTAGGAGGAGAAGTTGCGTCCTTAGGCCCAAAAGATACAAGATGATCAGATGACACATGAACAATATCAGTAGGTTTCCTATCAAAAACATTACAGTTCGGGTTAGTGTCTAGACGGTAAAGCCTAGGGAACAAATCTTCTAAAGGCGAGCCACCAATCCACGGATCATGCCAAAAGCTAGTAGATTGGCCATTTCCAAGTTTAATCTTAAAAATCGAAGGGAGATTTATGTTGACTTTGAGAAAATCATTCCTTAGCTTCACAATTTGATACCATACACCAAAGTTCAATCTTATGGCAGCGTTAACATTAAGGCAACCCGAAGATCCATATATAGAACGAATAACCTAACACCATAATGCTTGTTTCTCGGTACGAAACCTCCACCTCCATTTTGTGAGCATAGCTTGGTTGCAAGTCCTTAGACCACCAATACCAAGTCCCCCATGATCTCGAGGGGACAAAACTTTTTCCCAAGCAATCCAAGGAATCTCGTTGTCGTCCATTGAACCGCCCCAAAAGAAATTCCTCCTAATACTTTCAAGCTTGTTGATTATCTTTTTAGGAGCCTTATATGTGGAAAAGTAGTAGACACCCAAACTACCAAGAACGGATTTATTAGGTGTGAGGCGTCCACCAATAGAAAGGGACTTGGACTTCCATGTAGATAGCCATTTATGAAACCTATCAACTAATGGCGTCCAATGGTGACATCTTGACATCGAGGCTCCAATCGGAAGTCCCAAGTAAGTACATGGAAATTGAGCAGCTATACAACCAACGGTGGAAGCAAGGGAGTTTAACTCAACATTAGAAACACCAACTCCATATAAGTTACTTTTGTTGAAGTTGACTTTAAGACCAAAAGCAAGATGGAAACACGTGAGGATCCTTGACAAGTTCATAGCATTAGACCTCGACCACTCCCCCATAATCAAAGCATCATCTGTAAATTGTAGATGTGAGATATGGACCATGTCTTTCCCCACTTTAATGCCCTTAAAAATGTTGTTGCTTGTCGCTTCAAGAAGAGCCACCTTGAGAGCTTCAACTGCTAATATGAATAAGAAAGGGGAAACAGGATCTCCTTGACGAAGTCCCCTTTCGATTTTGAACTATTTTATTGGAGAGCCATTAACAAGAACCGAAGCAAAAGCCGAATTAAGGCATGCGTGAATCCAAGACCTTCATTTAGAACTAAAACCCATTTGTTCTAGGATGGAGAATAAAAAACACCAACTTAAGGAATCAAAGGCCTTTTCAAAATCAACTTTAAGGAACATGAAATGTTTCTTGTGTTTCTTAGCCCAAGCAATGATCTCATTTACCATTAGAGGACCATCGATGATTTGACAACCTTTTATGTACACCATTTGTGCCTCCCTAACAACAGAAGGTAGCACACGAGATAGGCGATTAGCGAGAATTTTTGCAATGATTTTGTATTGGTTACCAATTAAACTAATTGGATGAAAGTCACCAATCACCAAAGGATCTTCAACCTTAGGAACAAGAGTAATGAATGATGAGTTACAAGACCGTGGGATAGAACCCGAAGCTTCAAAATCTTTAACATATGACACTATATCTTGATCAAGAGTATTCCAATGCTTTTTGAAGAATTTGAAAGTGAATCCATCAGGTCCCGGTACCTTGGAACTCCCACAGTTGCAATCCACGTATACATCACATCACTCACAACAGGGTCATGGGTAGCTCACTACCCTCCGATCGAAACACAAAGTTAGTAGGTATTATTTCAACCCTTCAGTTGGATTTGATTGAGTAGTAAACACCACTCTCCAACCGAACTCACGTACCTCAAAACGCATCTAATTGAACACAAAGCCATGGAGCGTACCACATAAACGCCTCCAATTGAACACAAATCCATGGAGCGTACCACATAAATGCCTCCAATTGAACACAAAGCCATGGAGCATACCACATAAACGACTCCAATTGAACACAAAGCTATGGAGCGTATCACATAAACGACTCCAATTGAACACAAAGCCATGGAGCGTACCATATAACATATAAACACATAATCACATCAACTAAAACATTTAAACTCATAGCATCATTTTCACCCCAAGAAAACATAAGAAAAAGGGGCTATGAATATAACAACCCAATAATTTTCATCAAATGCAAAACCTATTTTACTATTATCATAATTGTACGGGAAAATTTTTCGCTTTATTACATTACTTATATATCTCTGTATGTCATAACTAAAGTAGACGAGCTCACACAACCTATCTATGACCATCCTATCTTCATATATGTTAAGCAAACATCATAACATGTCAAGCCAATATCATCATATCCCTTTTACAAGGTACATTATTCCTATAATGTACTATTCGCAACGTTATATCTAAACGGGCTTTAAACCATTATCATGGAAGGGTTAACTCCTTAAGTGAATGCACAAGCTACTAAATCATATGTACAAGTAATATGATATCTCATTTAAAATATAAAATCTCTTCAAGTCAAAGTACAAATCTCTAAAAGCTCAATGTACAAGTCATTAAGCATGATCTCTAAAATAGCCGTTTTACCTCCATTTTCATTCTCATCTCTTCACTACCACTTAAGCAAGCTAATATACTCATTTTACAATATATGAACCCTAATTATTCCATACATAAGCTTTCATACATCTTTTTGCACTCAAAACCCTAATTCAAAACCCTAAACCCTAAAACCGAGCTAGTTTAAGTCTCTTACTATCTTGACTCAGAAAGGTAAGGTTTTCGATTGGGGTGAGGAACAGGAATTGGCATTTCAAACCTTGAAGGATAGGTTGTGAAATGCGCCTATTCTAGCTCTCCTCGGTGGACCAGAAGACTTTGTGGTATATTGTGATGTATCCAGGATAGGACTAGGCTGTGTGTTAATGCAAAAAGGTAAAGTGATAGCCTATGCGTCTAGGCAGTTGAAAATTTATGAGAAGAATTATACTACCCATGATTTGGAGTTGGGTGTGGTTGTGTTTGCACTTAAGATCTAGAGACATTATCTGTATAGGACAAAGAGTGTCATTTATACGGATCATAAGAGTCTTCAGCATATCTTTAGTTAGAAAGAGTTGAATATGCAACAGCTTAAGAGAATGTGGTGGCTGATGCCCTAAGTAGGAAGGAAAGAGTAAAGCCTAAGAGAGTTAGAGCTATGAATATGACCCTTCAGCCGAGTATCAATTGGCGGCTCAGAAATAGGTTGTGGATGAGTTTGTAGGATTGCAGAAAGGTTTGGATGAGATGATAAAACAGAGAAGTGATATAACCTTGTACTACCTGGGTCAAATATGGGTACCTTTGAAGGGTGATGTAAGAACCCTGATAATGGATGAAGCCCATAAGTCGAAGTACTCTATACACCCAGGAGCTGATAAGATGTATTATGATTTGAGAGATAGGTATTGGTGGCCTGGAATGAAAAAGGATATAGCTGAGTATGTTAGTAAGTGTTTGACTTGTCTGAAGGTTAAGGCTGAGCATCAAAGGCCATCTGGCTTGCTCCAGCAACCTGAGATTCCCGTATGGAAATGGGAAGGGATAGCTATGGATTTTGTGACTAAGTTGCCTAGGACTAGTAGTGGGCATGACACAATCTGGGTCATTGTGGATCGATTGACTAAGTCTGCTCATTTTCTACCTATGCGTGAGGATTATAAGATGGATAGATTGGCTAGATTGTATTTGAATGAGATAGTTGCTAGACATGGTGTGCCGATCTCGATTATATCGGATCGTGATAGTCGTTTCACATCAAGGTTTTGGCAGTCAATGCAAGAGGCATTAGGAACTCTTGCTCAATATGAATTCTAATAGATCTTAAGAAGTCTCAAGTACAGAAAGAAAGCAAAATAAACCAAGAAACGAAGCCCGGGAGTCGTTACTCTAGCCGTACAAAGCCGAAAGTCTCGATTTTGACCCGTTTCCAAGCTATAAGCTTAAACCAGGTTCTATAAGCTTATATCTGCTCATGTAACTGTCAAAATGTTCATATGTTCCAATAAGCAAAAAACTTATATAAACTATGAACTCAAAAACCTAAGTGTTATGCCTTTTTTTATATCCAAAACGCGTAACACCCAAAACCCTAGAGTTACATATTTTTACTTAAACTGTGAGCTAAAACTGTAAACTTTAGTGATAATCAATCCTAATCAGCTATATCTATGTTAAAATAATTGTTTTTGATAAGTCATAAGATAAGTTTGACCTTAAAGACCTCGCGCGTTTTCATTTGAAGACCCTAATTTGACCCGTTTTACCTTTTAACTTAACGAATCGTTAATTTAAACTTATGTTATGTTAAATCTTCATATTTTAGTTTATTATAACTTATAAATGACTATTGAAATGTTAAATTAAGCTTGCATGGCAATTTGACATTTGTGAATTATAAATCGGCATGAAAGTGGGAATAGTATCGTAAATGTTCAAAAACTATGAACTAAAAGGAGCGGTAGAGCAGGGGGTGGGGGGTCGAGTTTAACAAAGAGTATTAACTATATGGGGTCTAGTATTTGGGGGGGGGGGGGGGGTGCGAGCGCTTTTTAAAGTATAAGGTTTACTTGGTATATCAATAAAAGTTGAAGGACCAAAGTCGTAAAAATGCAAACCCTAGGGGTCTACTTGCAGTTTTCCAAACCCCAGGGTCTAAAATGTAACATTTTGAAAAAGTGTAAAATCATATTCAAAACATTACCAGACATAACTTTAATTAACGCTCCTCGTGCTTAACATTTCCAGATATTGAATAAAATGCTTAAAACTGCTTATGTTCTAATCCTTATATCATTCATCATCGATGTGCTTTCAAAAATCATGTCCCGGATCCATATCATACCACAATACTAGGGAGCTTCATATTAAGAAGTTTCATCTTGGTATTACGTTCTGTCTGAGTTGTTGGGTTTACGATTTAAAGTGCCCTAGCTCCACAAACGTTTACTAAATGACTTCTAAACTATGATGGCCCGAACGGTGTTATGATAATTTTTATATCAAAACCAACATCGATATCTAAAAACTTATACATACAATCAAACTAAGACTTTCCATATATTAACCCAGGTTGTTTGTGATTGCCGTGTTGAAGCCATTACTTTCATTCCCTATACATTAGCTATCAATTTTCCTATAACTGTTCAGGTGAGTTCATAGCCTCGCATTTCAATCTTTTTATAAACCCGCGAGGGAGATACATGCTATAAACATGAATGCAATTATTTCTACATGCTATTTTAATTTACTATTGCCTAAGTAACTGCTTTGCCTTTAAGTCCCCATAATCATGAACCGTTAATTACTCTATGTAGTAAGCGCGAATGTTGTGAATATATATATTTGGGTTGGACTCCCCGTTGGTGTATCCAGTAACGATAACCAATTGCACATCATTAGAAATCACGCGGGTATTTTGGTAAAGGTGCCTGCAGGGGCAATATTATCATTATAACCTAAGGCATCGGATTCATGAGCTAATGGCAATAATAAATTATGTTTTCAATACTAGGTGTATATCAACGTAACCCAAATATCGCATTTGCATTCAAATTATATTACTTAAACCTATGGATTCACTCAACCTTTGTGTTGACTTTTTAGCATGTTTTATCTCAGGTAACTAATGGCACGGAGTGACGAGGACACGAAGATGGAAAAACCGTTATCATTCAAATGTTGTATTTTAGATTCTGGAAACCTCTCGTTTGTAAAACACTAAGAAATATAAAATGATAACTACTTATTTTTTAAAAAAACGACTCGTTTGATTTGTTTTTTCTATGATTATGACTGTTGTACCTTGAAGTAATACCCCAGATTAGCTTCCGCTGCTATATGTAAAAATGGGGGTGTTACAATACGGACCAAGTAATCTAGATGCCGGGATAGCTCTCCATATAGTGATTTATACATCTAGACCAATAGGATCACGAATAACGACGACCTATCTTTGTCTTTTAATTATGAGCTTAGTTGGACCAGCAAGTGACCCTTGGGATCAATGAGTACGTTCTAATTAATTGAAAAAGGTTTGGTTAGTGGACTACTAGTGTATGAATTACCATTAAGCAGTAAGTGGGTAAAGTCTCTATGAGCTATGGTTTAACAAGATCACCATTTGTCTTTAAATCCCTAAGAATAATTATAATGAACAATACTGATGCTTATGCGGATACGTTTAATTATGACCAGGAACTTTCTATTATAATATTCCTAACAAGTAGACTGAGTTATTCATCTTTTTTCCAAAAGTGTTGGCAGTAGACTTTTTAGAAACAGGTTGAAACACATGTTTAGGTTTAAATCCCATCTTCTGTCCAACCGAAATTCCTTTAGGAGTTTGGCTAGTCTTTTTCAAATTCTTTGTCGCACCAGCACCGATATTCTTTGGACATTCCTCATGGACATGCTCAAAAACTTTGCAACACGCACACCTAGGGGGTTTCCACTCATACTCAACACAAATATTACAAGTATAGTAGCCCTCCTCCTTAATTTTAGGCATAGCCACGACAATATTTTCTTTCAAATCCACATCAGCTCGAAGCTCAATCATAACTCGAGCATAGCTTGACCTACCCTAAGATTGCAAACACATATCAGATGTATAAGAGTCAAGCATAAGAGGAGTACCCTGTTTAGCAGCAATAACACTTAAGCCATCGTCGCTGAAGGTCGTAACAGGTACACCTTGGAGTTTAACCCAAACTGGAATATTACTAACATCTTCTTTCAATAGGTTCTCATCTGGATGCCATTTCTTCAGGATAAGCGGGTTATTCCGGATAAACCATGGACCATTCTCAAGCATAGCATCTAATCTGTCCATGGAGCTAAATTGAAAAGAGAATAATCCGGTAGAAGAGCTGAACATAGAACGAACAAGCCTATATTTACTGCAAGTGTTCCTAACATAGTTAGCAACAACGGGGTATGCCACCCTCTTCCCCAAGAAAAAACCATATGTTGTATTAGCAAATCGTTCACTTATAGCTTGAATTGACTCCACCGGGACAACCACATCAATCCCATTACCCCCGGTGTAAACAAAGTGCGAATATTCAATTTCTTCCCACTTGGTTTACCAGTAACATTAGCATATGAGGACTTACAAAGGGTATTACCAGCCGAAGAAGTGGCTTGCGTAGGTAATGGTGGAAATGATCCACTTGTACTGTAGTATCTTCTAAGTGCATAATTGTTTCTACACTCCGCCATCATGTAATAGTTGTTGTGTGGAGAGGTGGGGCTGGGAGTGGTTTTGCCTATAGTGGTATTACACCCTCCTTTACAACAGATGCAACATCAACTGGAGTTTCTTCATTCATAGTATCATTAGATTTCGTAGACACGCCAATACCTAAAGAGGTATTCATCGGATTCCTATTGAGACTCTTCTCTTTTACACCACTCCCACCCCCACTCCCTTTTTGATTCAAAAATCTACACTTTATTCCACCACAACCAGTAACCTTACTCTACCAGTCACTTGCACTTCCCAGTTTGTTGATCCCACTTCAATAGATCAAATTCCTTAAGCTTGTATAAGGATTAGTTATATGATAATCTAGACACAACTAAAGTATAAACTTGTTTTGAATGTGATTAAAGATTATGTGAAATCTAATCTTTAATAAGAAGAACTAACAATGAAACATTAATTATATGAACATATAATTCAACAAACAAAATCTCCAATATTATTAATAATACGAATACTCTCAAAGTATTAAGGTTACAAAGACCTTGAAGCTATGATGATTCTATGAATGACTCGTTTTTTATTTTTCTATTAGCTATCTCAAACTCTATGCCCTAGGACCTCCTTTTATACACCAAGGAGTCCTAAACGGCTTACAATACTTTCCTAAGTAATCATAATCTTCTAAACAAATAACTTATACATATCCTTTACCAAAATATCTCATACAAATCACATAAGCAGTACTAACTAACTCAGTAGTACTAAATTCTTCACCAGCAACATTAACTCTTTCAGCAACATCAACTTTGTATTAACAGTAGTAACTTTTGTACTAGCAGTAGTAAATACTTAGCATATTTTCCAGTCTTTATCTCTGAGCAGTCTTAACTTCCACTAGCAGTAGTAACTTCTTCTAGCAGTAGTAACTTTGTACTGACAGTAATAACTTCACCAGCAGTCTTAAACACTTAGAATAATTTTCATTGAAATTCTCCAGCGGCACTAACTTGACTGAGCAGCATTAGCATCAATAAGAGCAGTAGTAACTCCAAACAGCATCAAGAAGCTTTTAATCCCAACAATCCTCCCCTAAACTTGATATTTATCTCCAAAATCATCAAGTTTCTCTATTAAAAATTCCATAATCACCAGGAGGATGCTTCCAAACACTTCATTGATTCTTAAGCTGTTTTGTGAGAAGTTTAAGAAGCTGATATGCCATTTTAACTGAAATAAACACACCTGAAGCTTCTTGTTTAGCATATCTATAATTGTAGGTGGTGTAAGGGAATATCTCTTTTCTATCAGCATGTAAATCATTCCAAATTGTAAACTCAAGCAATGCACTCCACATGAGTCAAATAGCTTCTAGCTCAAAACTTTGTACCTTTGTTGCAACTTCCAGATTTCATCTTCTACATGTGGTTCAAACATATTTTTCAAATCATTCCATAATACGAAATCTAAGTCTTCCACTGGTCTTGTTGATCCATATCTAGCTTTTACCAACTTGTACAAGTCTTTCAAATCTTCCCTGTCAAAACTTTTGAGCATATGACTGAAGACTAAGTACATCTGAGACTTTCCATCAGCTCTCACTATTTGATAATAGCTTTTCTTTCCTTCTTTGTGGATCTTCCAGTCAACAATGGTTGTGAGGCTTAGTAGCTAAAGGTACAAACATACAATTGCAACCTCTTCTCCATCGGAATGACTTTCAATAGACTTGAAGCTATGTTTGTGTCTTTATTTATCCTCATAACCACCTTCGCTTTCTAGCTACCTCTTGTTCCAACTCTTCTCCTGCTCTCTTTGAACTACCTTCCATCAAGTCTATTTTGAAGTCAACGAATGTATTCACCCTCTTGAAAGCTCTGTCAAACATCTTCTGAATAGAATCAAAAGATTTGTTCTTTAAGTCTTTGAGCTTCTTTCCTTCCATATTCTTCAGGTAAGTACACATGATTTTTCTTTTTGAGCTTGGGTTGGTGGTTTGTTCCTTTTCTCTTCTGCTCTTTTAGCTGCAAAATGATTTCTTCTTTTCTCTAAGATGGTTGAAATAATTTTCCTTTTCTCAACAACAACATCTTCTTGCTCCTCTACTTGTAGTCTTTGATCCAATTCACGATCAGCCTCAATCTTAGCCTGAATATCATCCCATTCTTTAGTCAAAGCAATATTGGCTTCATTAATCTTTTCCTCTTTAGCCCTGGCAATTATTTCCTCTTCATCAATCTTTGCATGTAATTTAAGTGCAATCTCTTCATCAAGCTTGAGTTGATCTTTCTTCTTTAAAGGCTTCTCAAGTTCTACCAATATTCCTTTCCCTTTGTCTTGTGATAGACCTTTGTCCTGCAATTGTTGTGAAAAATATTGTTGTTGATTTAACCTGGCTCTCGTAAAAGCAATCCTTTTTAGCTTAGGAAGCGTTTTTGATGCTCTTAAGGTAAGCTAGAGCATGAGGCCAAATAATTTCTTCAGTAGTTATTGTAACGGTTGTTGTAGCAGTACTAACTTGAGCAGCATCAACTACTTCTTCAACAACATTTTCATTTTGCCCTGCAACAAACACCTCTTCACCATTTAAAGCATCCACATCAAACATCTCTTTGTCAGCATCATCTTGAACACTAACTAGGGTAATTGTCTTTCATCTGGTATTAATAGCATAAAAAAAAAAAAAAAAAAAAAAAAAAAAAAAAAAAAAAAAATAATCCTCTCTCTGTTTGGATCATCCTCACCTAAATCTTCTTCATATACTAGAGGATTCTACCCTATTGTACACTAAACCTTTCTTTAATTAATCTTTTTTTAACCCATGAGTTCTTGACGCTTTGTCTGTTCAAGCTTCTGACCCTCCTTTTCAAACTAGCAATCTCATTAGCTAAGTGGTCTATTGTCTTCTTAAATCAAGAACCATCTTTTGTAAATGGTACATAGTTCCATTCATTCATAAGTTTTTAAGTCTATCCTCATCACTTCAAAGTGTTTTAACAACCTCTTGCGAGTAGTGAATCATTGAATGTTTGGCTATACCTTCATCTCAAACCTAGTTTCAGCAATATTAGTCCCCCTATGGCTCTTGGCACTAGAACCCGCACCCACCCTGAAGTTAGTACCTAAGAACTAGATTCATTAGGTTAGCCTTGAACCGGGCTTAGTTATGTTACCACTATCCTGCTCTGCTTCTAAGCTAGAAGCAGTAGTGGCAGCCCTCACCAAACTGTTACCCAACTCCTTATGGACGCCTTATCTGACTACATGTTCGAGTAGGAAGGACCACTAGTCTTAAGGTACATGAGTGTCCTTGTCTCTAGACTTCCTAAGGTTTTGGTCTTTGAGGTGAGTTAATGGTTGAATAATGGTGGGTGTGTAATGGGGATCAGTTGGAATTTTTGAACCTTCACCTAATTTTGCTTGGTTTTGTACCATCATTGTTGGAAATAAAGGTGTTACTCTAACAGAAAAACATTTGCCTACCCTTCTTATATTCTAAAAATCTTCTTAGTGTGAGAGAGTGCAATATAAATTCCATTATGAGTTGACATCCCATCCAGTTGCTTATCCAAAAACACTTGTACAAACCTTGGATACATCAAGAATTTACCAGGACACTTCTCGCATAGGTTTCTAATTCAAGACTTTCAAAAAATGAACTTTTGAAATTCTTGAACTTCTTGGGTTGGAAATATCAGAAAATGATTTAGGAATATTTATGTGCTGGTTTGTAGCTAAAACAATGAATTGCAGATGCCATAGTGCTATACTAAACTCATCCCAGCAGTAGTCTTTGGACTTAGACAATTGTAAAACAGTATGATTAAAATTTCCATTGGAAGAGAAGAATGACTTATAAAAATTGAGCTTCTATGGAAATTTTCTCATATCCTCAATCAAGTGCGTAGTTGTTTCAAAAATGGAGAGTTTTTGGTAAACAATTCAATACCTTCCTCATCGTTCTAGTTTTAAAATCCTCTTCTCACAGAGGCTTCAGAGATATTAATCTACTTTGCCATCCTACTAGGGCATGCAACTGTACTTCCCCATTGATAGTTTTGACCACGCCAGTAGACCAGAATTGTTCAATGCAAGAGATATATATATATAGTGGGATTAACCGTTAATGCATATCTTATAGGTTGTCCATTCAGAAAATCCACAATTTGTTCAAACCCTTCATTTTCTGTGGGTTTAGACAAAAACGCGACCATATTGTGAGTGTCTACAAACTTTGGATTTGCCATTTGTGTTGGGTTTTAATAATGGATGAGAAAATTAAGTTAGGATTTGTGATTAGAGAGTATTTGAAAGATTGAAATCGATTAAATGATTAATTGAAAACCCTTAATCGAAGTATTTATGAAAATACCCTCAACAACATTAACTTGAACCCAGCAGTATTAAGTTATGCCTAGCAGCATTAACTTTGAGTCACCAGTATTAACTCTAATTCCATTTCAAACAGCTTTCCCACTATCAATCTAACACTTAGCCCACATAAATTCACATAGCACAACACTTACACACATAAAAATGAACTCTTAGCCATTTCTAAAGGTTTAAACTAACCGGCTCAAATCACGGTTGTCACATTGTATGTGACTAAATTAAAAAAAAAATGATTTGTGTGACTAAATATTACAAAACGCCACACAAACTTAAAATTCATGTGACCATTGGATGAACAATAGTCACACAAAATACACATTCACTTGACTTTAAACAAAATATAGTCACACTTATTAACACTTTTGGCCACTTTTGGTTAACTTGTATGTGACTAAAACCCAAAAAAAAACAACACCCGTTGTGTGACTAAACCATCACAAACGTCACATTTATTATATATTCATGTGGCTACAGGACGGGAAATAGTCACACAAAATACATATATACTTGAATAAACCATCTCAAATGTCACATATATTATATATTTATGTGGCCAAAGGACGAACAATAGTCACTCTCAAAAATCATTTGTGTGACTATAAAATGTTTACGGATACTAATACTAATTAATCCAACAAAACTTGTGCCTAATTTGTCACACATATTCGGGTTTTGGTCACTCTTTTTCAATGAAAAAGGCCACGAACTCAACAATGTCACCGTAGGCCACCTACGGTGGCGCGATCTTTGGTGACAAACACCAAAAAAAAACGTTGTGACTATATGCATATTGTCACACATTTTTGGAGTAACCAATACCACTTTTTGTACAAGTGATAGGTATTACTTGTGTTGAATGACAAAAAAATTAAAAAATAAAAAGACTAGTTATGCATGTGTTGCAAATCAATACAAATGAGATTAAGATGTGTTTACGTAAGGTATCTAAAATGTGATTAATAGATGTTTTAGGATGGTTGTGTTGTTCGGTTTCTCTTATTGAACGCTAATGGCCCAAATATATGATTAAGAATTAGGAAGCTCGGATAATGCTTAAATAAACCATGAGTATGTGTTAAATGTGTGAAATGTTATGAGAGGATGTAGATCATTTTACGTGTGTGGGATGCCCTGTATATATATATATATATATATATACATATATATATTATATATCTATATATATATTTAATACTAATATATATATAAAATATTAGTATATATATTGAGGGCATCTCTAGGATTTTGCGTGGTAGACCCGAGTGGATGATCAATGGTTGTATATAGGCCATGTGTTGATCATTCGATGACAGACAAAAGAGACACGTGGTATTCCCTTCATGGCCAAGTAGAGTTCGTATGTGGTTTTGCCCATGTCCTCTATCTTTAGTCGTATGTGAGATGATACATCTTAACCTTTATTTATAGTTGGGAGACATTGGTCCCATGCGTGTATAATACACGGCCTTAGAAGTCTTCCCATGTTTCGTTCAACCTCAGGTCGCGACTTGGGCCTTATCGATTGTTATGATGCCTTAGTATTGGGCTTTGGTTTTAGCGTGTAATTGAATGGGTTGTGTCCATTAGTATCGGGCTTTGGAGGTCCTTATATATTGGGCTTTGGTCCTTAGGATGTGTTATCGATGCTATGAATGGTCTAGTTTTGGGCTTTGGTTTTAGCGTGTAATTAATGGGGCTTGTGTACATTAAATGTTGATACGTTATCCACTTCCTGGTTACTATTATTACTATGTAAAGTGGTTGATGTCGAGTTAATGGAAGAGTTCCCTAAAATTTTTTCACGGTTTGTGGTGCTCCTCCAGGCATAGTCTTTTCAGGCTATATCAACTTGCTATGTGGCAACGACTTGGTGATATTCGAGGGCGTTTTGGCCTGGCTTGTAATGATAACATAATGCTAGTTGTATCCCTCAAGCAATGTTGTAACAGGTATTGGGATAGTGGAGCATTTAATGTTTTGCGTGGGAAATGCAAGAAGAGCCTTTTTAGTGAATAAATCTCAGGGATTTGACATCTTAAAGGCTTTTAGTCTGTTGTTTTGATTGCGAGTGGGCGTTCATTTATGATATCCCTCTGGGTGCATGTATAACCGTCCCTTCTAATGTTTTTTCAGGTTGTTTGATGAGTCACGTATTGAAATTAAATGTGTTTGACCTCATGGTTACTGTCCAAAAAATTTCTAAAAGACTTGTTATCTTCTTCTCTTCCTTTTTTCGGTTATTTACTCAAACCCTAAAAATCCTTAGAGATTTTCGTGAAGGCTTTTGAAGAAGTTGAACAACGAAGGTTAGTGTTGTTTTCTTGTTGGCAAGGAAAACTTTTGTTCGCTTGGCTTTTCATTAGTGTTTTTTGAATGCCTTTGTTACGACCGTTTTTAGATAGCCTTTCTTGCTTCCGTAAAATGTGGATCATGATGATCAACTCGGGAATGTTACCCCGGCTTTTGGCTCCGGTCATACCCTCGGAGACTTACTAACGTGGGAAACCAAACGGCGATTACCCTCAACCAACCAAAACAAAACACGTACCATACGTAAACAAACATATTGTGGTACACCTTCTTTATTCTATTGAGGTAATAAAGCTTATTATACATTTCGATATTTTTGTGCAATAAGTTTTTTGGTTTTATCATTGAGGCAAATATAAAATAATGAATACATAAGTTTATATCATATTAATTGGAGGTAGTGTCATATTTTAGAGGGCTAAAAATTCTTTTAATTTTTTTACCACACTGTTTTCAAACCAGGTTAGACCGGCGGGGTCAACCGGGTGAACCGGTGTGGTAAAAAAAAGGAGTCAATTAAACCGGGTTTCATATTTTCGAAACCCTGTTAGACCCGCCGGGTTTAAGGTGGCCTGGGTCAACCCGGTTCTCAAGACCCGGCCGGGTTTTGGTTTTTTATGTTTTTTTTTACAAATAAAGCAAGTTTTTTTATATATATTTGCAACGTAATTTTATTTGTTACATGTTATATTTGTTAATTTGTTGACAATTGGTTGAGTTCCTACTATGTGCTTTGAAGTTTGCTCGTGTGTGTAATTTCTTAGAACATAGTTAAAAAATAAAGTTTATTTCTTTTAAGTTTTGTGTTAGATTATGGTTGAATGCTTACTTGATGCTTCAATGTTTTTATTGAATTAATGAAGCCAAAGTAATTAGTGCTAACTTTAACTAGAGATGTGCAATTATCATTGTGTTATGAGTATGTTACAATTGATTTAGATTTATTTATCTTGAAGTCATTTAAGAAAAATAAGAAACAGTTTGGGTTTGTAATGTGGTTGACTTGGAAATTTAGGATGACACATGGTCGACTCAAATACATTGATAGATAATGATTGTGTATGGGTTGTATAATGTACCCACATGCAGCTTAGGTTTGAGACACTGCACTCAATATTCAAACGAACTTTGACAAAGGATTGCCCGCTATTTGTTTGATAAATTTTGGGCATGGTGTTAATAAGCAACTCGTGGTAAGAACAATTTGAACATACACCCCATGTGTTAGAAATTTGTAAGAATACTTGAAAAGACGGTGCCTAGAAGAATATTGTCAACTTTTTTCTGCATTCATTTGTTAACTAATGGTGTCGGAAGTTGTCTAATGAAATGCGTGCATTTCATGATAGCACTATGGGCTCTAGAAATTTATGCTGAGAAGATCAGAGATTTCATTAGTAGTTAGTTTTGGTTCTTAATGTGTGAAGCTATATCTTTTCTTATTAGTGAAACATAAAAACGTGAATCCTGTGACAGTGAATGCTCTATTATCTGTTCTTAGAAATTAATAATCATGCCATGGATAGGGGCCGCATGATGGTGCAGATGGTTCGACTGATGAATTTTCCCAACATAGAATAGAACTAGAACCCATTCGAATCGATTGTTTGGCAATGATTGATTAAGAGACCCATACCTTGTTGTTCATTTAATATTCAGTGATGGGCTTTTTTTATGGTTAGGATGTTTTCTTGACTGAGTGTTATATCTTTTATATTTGTAAAGCTTGTTTATAGTTCTGAAATGTTTTTCTGCAACTTTGGTGTATACTAGCATTGTCAAAATTGATACTACGTAGTAAATATCATCTAACTTTTTTACATTTACTTGTTTCTTTGTAACTTGGGAATTCCTTCAAGGATGGATAATGGAGCTTGCATTAGAATTCGCAACAATAGCCAACAAGTTGGAGATGTAACTGAAGTGGTATCTAACCGATCAAACAATGCTCAAGGTCTATAGTTTTTATGTGACTTTTTTACTTGTTCATTATTTTTTCTTACTTTTTTTAGAATACTTGGTAACTGCAATTTTTATTTACTCTTTGTAGTTCCACGGAACGCACGGAAAAGAGTGAGGGGACCAATATTTATGCCTGCAATTTGTGTTGTTAAATGAATTTTGCTAAGACGTACTGACCCTGAAAGTCGACAATCCAATACTTCTGCTTTGTAGTTTTTATCTATGAAGATGTTGCTTCGCTTAATGTCCTTGTGGAATATTGATGGGCACAAATATTGATGGGCACGCGTAGGAATGCTTATAGGTTAGTGCTCCAACTACGTCCCTAAGCTATTCACATATGATATTTATGTAAAAATTTAAAAACTTCTGCCCATCATGAAGATGATGTGAGAGGGTGTCATTTTTTCAAAGAACTGTCGTTTCATCTTAATTTTCTTTTATTTTTCAAGCTTTGCAGATGCCCAATAACAAATAGTGCCAAAAAACTGAAAGTCACATCAAGCTTGCTATTGTTATTGCATTTGAAACTGAAATTTGTCAGCCAAGACTCTATCTTTCTGTGTATGCATGCATACTGTTTCTGTGTGTGTTTGTTTCTACGTTTCTGGCTAAATATGATCCCAAAAAGGTATACATCATTTATCCTTTTGAAACGGTTACTTATTATTCCATGTTACAGTTAAGAAATCATCAACTTTAATTAGCTTGTCTCTGATTTGTTATCATGACGCTATAACAATAAGACATGGCCACATATCTTCAAGTGTACATAGAGTTTTGGTGTTTTATTTTTGGTATAAATGATTCATTATGCTGTATAGGAATTAACACTTGTTTGGATATTTACTTTTTAATATGTTACAGGTAATCTTGGGACGTGAATGAAGGAATTACACAAACCGTTGAACCTGCAAAAGCCATTGTATGTACTACATTTATTTGCTAGTTTATCACATACCTGATTGTCATTTGTCATTTCTTGCAAGTTGAGTAGTATCAAGGAGTCAAATTTAACATAATTAATGTTTTAACAGGAACAATTGGATGAATTGACCTCTCAACTTTCAGACAATGAGACGGATGAGCCTGGACCTCAAGATATATATTTTAAAGTAATGGGTAACAATAGCAATGAAACCGCAGAGATGTATGGGCTAGGTGTTTGTGCTTCTGATGTTTGGGGTGTAGTTCTTAGTTGTTCAGCTCGTCGTAGAGATAAGTTTCAGTGGAAGTCTACTGCCGGACAACTTAGTGTTGAATTGGCTCAGTATAAAGTGAAGGAATTACAAAGGCAAGGGTCGAGTTTGAATGATTCTAATGGTACAAATGCTCCTAGTACATCACCAAAAAGCCTCGTTGTAGCCATTGAATCTCAACCTTTACGGGTATGTGTCTATTTGTATTGATATTTTTATGCTCTCACTAGCTCAACTATGACACATGTTTCTGCAAAATATAATTGTAGGTCGGACTTCAAGTTTACCTTAAAAGCATTTCGATCTCTGAGATTGTAGCAAAAGGTAGGACAAGAGTTTGGATCGAGATGAGGTAGTTGGGAGTGAAGAGATTGGGCCAAATTGGTGTGAGGCTAATGTTCAAGTCGCTATAAAAAAGGTGAATGTCTGGCGAGGAAACTTGGAGTGCTTGCTACTCTTCAATATTTTATTGGGGTAACTTGGCGCAATTGTTGCATGGCCTTGTTCTTTGTTACGGTATGTTTACCTAGTAATTTTTTTTATAAAGTTGAATATATCTAGATCAAGCTTTAATTTTATTAAGTATATGTTTTTTTATTGCAGGTGGTAGTGAAGATGATGCATGAGGTCCAAGCCCATATGGTTCTAGTTTTTTTTTCATGTTATCCTTGTTAAATTACCATGTAATTGACGACCATATACTTTTTTTTTGAAACGGCAATTTGTGGCTACATGGCCCCTAGCCCAGAAGGCGTAGCGAGCCCACACACCAGGTTGGGTCCAGCCCAGAAGGCAATGGCACCCTTCCCTTTACACACGCGGGAGGAAACCCCTATCGCTCTAGACAAGACTCGAACATGAGACCTTGCCTAGGAGGATAAAACCTTCATACCATTGGACCAAATGCCCATTGGTTGACGACCATATACTTATACTTATCTTTCATGTTATGTTATTGTTCCATGATGGCTCAAGACCATGAGTTTTTCTTATGTTTGTGAATTATGGCAAGAATATTAGAATGCTATTTGAATTCGGTTAGAAACTTCTCTTGTGGAAATGAAAATTTTTCTTGCTTACTAAATTATTTTCCTTATGTTAAAATTTTAGTTTAGTTAACTCTTTTGTAGTCTTTTTGTTTTGAAACTCTGTTACTTAATAAGTGTTTTGTTGGTCTCACTTTAATAGATCGAATTCTTTAAGCTTTTATAAGGATTAGTTATATTAGATAAATCTAACACAACTATAGTAGAAACTTTGTTTGAATGTATTAAAGATTATACGGAATCTAATTTTTAATATTAAGAAGAACTATCAATGAAACAGTAATTATATGAACATATAATTCAACAAACAAAAGCTCCAATATTATAATAATAATACAAATACTCTCAAAGTATTAGGGTTACAAAGACCTTGAAGCTATGATAATTCTATGAATGACTCGTATCAAACTCTATGCCCTAGAACCTCCTTTTATACACCAAGGAGTCCTAAACGGCTTACAATATTTTTCTAAGAATAACAAATCTTTTAAACAAATAAGTTATACATATCTTTTACACAAATAACTCATATAAATCACATAAGCAGTACTAACTTCTTCACTAGCAGCATTAACTCCTTTAGCAGCATTAACTTTGTACTAACAGTAGTACTACTTAGTAGTTTTTCTTCTAAGTCTTTAAGCAGTACTAATATGCACTAGCAGTATTAACTTTAGCAGTACTAACTGTGTACTAGCAGTAGTAACTTTACACTAGGAGTACTAACTAAAGTCTAAACTTCAGGTAACTTGAATTGTAGAAGCTCTTCCTGCATAGCCTCTATCCAACTTGGATCCTTTAATGCATGAATTACCTTTTTGGGTTCTTCCTGTGATAAAAAGCAAGCAAACAAGCAGTTTTGAAGGTCTTTATGGTTTGTTCTTTGTTGAATAGTACTAATAAACCCATGTTCCTCCAATTTCTTTGACATCTTTCTTGTTTGTGTAGCTGATTGCAAATATCCAATCACTTGATCAAGAGGATGATCTTTATGAATTCTTGTAGTTAAAATATGACTGACTTAGATTGTTGTATCCAAATTGTTCATGTCAGCCTCTACACCATCATCTTCATCATCTCTTGAGAAGTCAAATATGCAAACATCTTCCAAAGCGGACATATTTAGATCAAATGGAAGTTCAATGCTTGTTTTTCCACCAACAGCATTAACTTCATTTATGCTAGCAGCATTAACATTGTTAGTGATGTTAACATTATCTTTATTCTCTTGATCATTACATTCACTATCTTTTCTTGGATCTTCATTAACCTTCTTTCCATCATCACTTGAAGGTTTGGATCCATCATCATGAGAACTATTTAGAACTTGGGAATATGGTGGATTAGCAGTCCATAATGATAACAAAATGTAATCTTTGACAGGTTTTGTCTCCTTTCTAGCTTGACCTGCATTATCACTTGCTTTTATACCTGCAAAACCATTAGACTGTGTACCAATAACAATTGGCTCATAATTTATTATTCTTGTTAGTGCATCAATATCAAATAGCCAATCTGGTCTACTACCTACAGTATTAGGTGTACTCTCACTGAACCTACTATGCAAGTTTTCTTCCACTATCCTTGTTCTACTATTGAATACTCTAAAGACTTTACCATTTAAAGAGTATCTAACAAAGAAACCTTCATCAGCCTTACCATCAAATTTGCCTAAGTGATCTATGGTATTAAGAATAGTAACAGGACACCCAAATGGTCTTATAAAACTTAAAATTGGTGTTCTACCATGAAAAAATTCATGTGGGGTCTTGTTATGAGGCTTAACTACTAACACTTTATTTTGCACATAGTAAGCAGTATTAACTGCTTCTGTCTAAAAAGTAGTTGGCAACTTAGAATCAGCTAGCATAGTCCTAGCAGCCTCAATTAGTGTCTTATTCCTCCTCTTAGCAACTCCATTTTGTTGAGGAGTTCTAGCTACACTAAATTATCTCAAAATACCCTTCATCTCACAAAACTGATTCATTTCTCTGTTTTTGAATTCAGTTCCATTATCACATCTAATCACCTTAACCTTGTGATCTACTAGATTTTCTATACAAGTTATAAAGGACTTAAGAATGTCACTAGTCTCATCCTTAGTAGCTAGAAAGAAAACCCATGTAAACCTACTGTAATCATCTGTGACAACTAGGCAATACATTTTCTTCATAAGGCTTTTTACAAATGTTGGACCAAACAAGTCCATATGCAACAAATGTAAAGGAAGACTGATTGAGTTCTCTGTTTTGGACTTACAAGAGGCTCTGTGCTGCTTTCCCTTTTGACAAGCAACACAGGTTTGATCATTTTCAAAAAGTTTGGAAGGTAAACCTCTTACAAGATTTCCCTTAACCAATTTATTCATGGTTTTAAAATTTAAGTGACCTAGCCTTCTATGCCAAAGTTTAGATTCATCAGATGTGGCTTTTGCAAAAAAGCAAGTTAAACCTCCTTTAGGAACTATGTTCTTTAAATCAACACTATACATATTGTTCTTTCTAGGAACTCTAAGTAAAACTTGACTTTCATCAATTAACTTAAAGTTTAGAGATAAAACAATACATTCAGTGTCATTAAAAAAACACTATTCTTTTTATCACACATTTGTGAGACACTAAAGAGATTAAACTTTAACTCTCTCACAAAATACACATTTTCAAAATCTAGATTACTAGTTTTAATAGTACATTTTCCAGTGATTTTCCCTCCTTTGGGGTCCCCTCTAAAAGCAACATATCTTCCATCTTTCTCTTCATAGTCTCTAAGATAGGACATGTTCCCTGTCATGTGCCTTGAGCATCCACTATCAATCACTCCTTGATCCTGTAAGTCCATTTGTGGATTGGCCTGCACATTAGGTAAGAAAATCAATTTCTTTTTGGGACCCAAGCCATCACTGACTTGGATATGCCTTGTGCATCAATATAATTAAACTTTTTTAGGGTGATTAATGCACTGTTGTGTTTAGAAACATGGTCTAAAACTTTATGCTTTAGTTTCCAAACCCAACAAGCTAAGGCCTTAACAACATTAAAATTATTTCCCTTAACGACATTAACTACTGCTTTTGGCCTAGCAGCATTAATTTTTTTTACCCCTAACAGTACTAACCTTTGATTAATATTACTGTTTTTAAATGATGTGTTCTTATGAATGGGCCTCTTAACAGTTGAATGTGTTATTTTTGAAAGATATGACATTGGTCTAGCAGCATTCAATGTTGTTTTTGAGTGAGCAATATTAACTTGTCTAGCATTATTAACTGATACTAAGCCAGACTTCATTAGTACTGCATTTAGAAGCATGTTTTTTTGGCACAGGTGTAACAACCCGAGTTTTAGGACGCGTATGATGGTCGCGGATTTGACGTCATAGTTGTTATTTTAATAGTTCACGTGATTGAACGATGACATTTGATATTTATATTGTCGAGAATAAGTATTTTTGTATTTTATTACGAACGACTTTGAGAAATTAATATTTTTGGTTAATTCGCGAATCGAATTTAAACCATGCGCTTATTTAACGTTTGGGCTTCATAATATTTTATCACGCGCCCCGTTAGTATTTTACGACGAAAAATTTATTTGTCGGAGTTGGTCATCTTTGTTCCTTGTCTTGAGTCGGACTCGCGTTTTAAAGTGTACACATTTAATTAAATGTTTTAAACCAAGAAGAGTGTAACAAAAAATAAAAATGGTCTCGGAAGTGAAATCCCGAGCCATCGTTGTCGGTTTTTATTTAAGTAAAACATAGACGTGTCAAAAATTAAATAAGAAAAAGAAGGGGAGGACCATTCTTGCCAAATAGCTAAATGTGCATGTATATATATATACTTCCATTTTTCATTCTTAAAACACACACATCCTCACTTTTTCTCTCCCCCTCAACTGGTCACCACCACCGGAAAACGTTTCCGGTCACCAGAAACCGCCATCGCCGTCGCTGGAAAAATTACATTCAACCCGATCAACTTATATTTTCCGAATCTCCTCGTCTTTTCCTACGTTTCCCACCAAAAATATATAACATGCAATGAGTAGTTTTGGAGTTAGAGTTCGGGTTAGTTTCAAACATTTTTGGTTTAAATGGGGTGTTTATCGAAGATAGATAAACGTTATGGAAGCTCGGTTTTAATTAAAAAATTTACGGTTTTGGTGTTTTGGTTCGGTTCGAGTATGGCTAAGACAAGGGAGGGGCAAATTGAGTTCAAGTATTGTCCGATCTTGCTTATTATAGCTTTGCAAGTATTTTTAATACGTATGTTACTATTGTTTCCGCGATTTAATCGATTTAGAGTTAAGGCATGTGATGAAATCCAATTATACTTACGTCGAATAGGCTAGATGTTGATATTGGGTGATTGAGAAAATAATTTTGATGTTGTTTTGAAAAGTTTAAATTCATGCAGAAAGTTTGGCATAGAAAACGAGGTTCAAAAATTTATTAAAACTGGTTTTCGATTGGATAATATGAAAGAGCTTATTTTTATGAACGTTTCGGTCATTCAAACGTCCCGTAACTCCTAATAACGAAGAAGTTACGGCAAAAACAAGTTTAGAGCTTATTAAAATATTGCAATGAGCTATATAAGCTTATTTTGCTTGCTGATCCGATTCTCAACAGCTATTTTGGGCTCTTTCGAATTCGTTTATGCCTTCTGGCGAAACATGAAAGTTGTCTAGAATGACGTTATATATAAAATCTCTACTTCGTCAAAGTCACGAAAATGTGATATAGCCGGTCAAAACCGATGGTCAAACTGCTGCGTTTTTATTGAAAATACAAGTTACAGCAGAATTGAAAAAGGGCATTTTGGTCATTTTTGGTCGAGATTTAGGTCTCGGCTAAAATTAAAAAGTTGTCCGGAATATCGTTTTGCATACAATCTCTTTTTACTCCGAGTCGTGTAAATGTGATTTAGAGCATCGTTTGGCGCGTGTCAGATTTGGGTAAAAATAAATACTACCTCCGTCCCACATTAAGTGTCCAGTTTGACAATTTCAAGTCTTTTTTCTTTAACTTTGACCTTAATTAATTTTTTTATGTCAGATGATACTTGATGCAAAATATATGAATTGATAGAATTCTGAATGTATTTTTCATTAGTATAATTTTTATTACGTATTATATAACACTAAAACAAAAATTTACGGTCAAAGTTAATGAAAAAAGACTTCAAAAAGTCAAACTGGACACTTAAGTTTAAAAGTCAAAAATAGTCAAATGTTGACTTTAAAAATTCAACGTGTCATATAAGACTTATATAATTTTTAATTAAGTACATGAATATAAATAAAATGATAAGCATTAAAAATATGCTTAGATGTTAAAACTTGCCAAAGATGGTAACTTTCCAAAAATAGTAACTTTTTAAAAATAGAAAGTTATCAAAAATATAAAGTTTTCAATTAAAGTCACGTAAGATAAAACGTAAGGAATAATTATAACTCAATGAAGTGGGGTTTTGGGATTTAGGTCGCGCAAGTGGATTTCTCATCACATATATATTTATATATATAAGATATATATATTTTACCGCCACGATGTGCGCATCGTCGGTTATACTTCGTGCATAATATAATTAAGTGACATAATTATAGGTCGCGGTTGTGATCATTGTTGATATATTATGTGCTTATGTGGATTGTTGATCATGGTCTTCGACCCAGGTGAGTTCATAGCCTCGCTTTTGAACTGTTTTAAATGTTTTAAAACCCGCAAGGGGGATGCATGCTTGTTTTGAAAAATGGAACACAAGTAACGTGATGTGTACTTGTTGTTGCTTGTTTTGAAAAATGGAACATAAGTAACCTGATGTGTACTTGTTATAGCTTGTTTTAAAAAGTGGAACGCAAGTACTTTTATACGTACTTGTTGTTGCATGTTTGATATATGCTTGATGTTGTGGTTTGTTCTAAAAATGAGAACGCAATATGATTTGATACTAAATATGATTCCACTTGCTATTGAGTATATGCCTTTTACTGTGTAGCTGTTAATTGCCTTGTTGTTGGTGAACGCTAATGCTTTAAATAGATCTATTGGGTTTGACAACCCTGTCCGGGGTATGAATCCTTGATTGATAAGTGAGCACCCTGTAACATACATTTTTGTGGTTAGTAATGGGAGAAGGGGCATACTTCTCGGATGTTAAGTGTCGGTACACGGGCTCATTAGTTGGAATACATTATTTATATATTACTTGGCTTGCGAGCAATGTTATATGTTGTGGTTGAATCAAATATGCATTCTAACAGTTTGTGTGTAAACTCTATGAATTCACTCAACGTTTTGTTGACGTTTTTAAGCTTGTATCCCAAGTTAATTGCTGTGATGGCTGGATGGGACGAAAGCGCGGATATCAAGGACGATGCCTCGGTGAAATAGTGTCATAAACTAATTAAACATTTTAGAAATCAAGTCGTGTTGTGACTTTTAGAAAAAAATTTCTACGATTGTTATTGGGACCTATGTAACTCTATTCTTTCTAATAAATGAAATTATGTTTTATAAACATACCTTTGAACGTTTACTAGGACTCGTGTGCATGTATTATGAAGTAGCACCCCAAATGTTGTATTCCACTGCGTATCATTGTTTGGGGATGTTACAATAGGGGTGAGTCTTTTTAGCAAAGTTTTGATGATTCACCCTTTGAGCATTGTTCCAATCAAGTTTTATTATCCTTTGATTTTGAAACTGTTTTTGATGGTAATTGCGATCAATTGCAAATGATTAAAGCTTCCACACACATAACTGGCCTTATTAAACATCTCAAAATTGCTTCCTAGTTTTTGAGACATCATATTATTCCAATTTCTTTGATTGCCTCTTGGACTGTGAGTATTTTGCCTATATTGCTCAACTTGTTTAACAATTTTCCTAGCAGTTTTTTTCTTGTTATTTAGATTTGACAAACTCTTTTTTAACAATACTAGGCCTAACTGTTTTCTTTTCAATTTTAGGCTGAGACACGTCCTCTTCCTCATCATTTGACACCCATTCTTCAATGATTGGGGCATCATCACACTTCCTAACTACCTTAGGCTCTTCTTTACTAGACATAGCTTTACAGTTCTCAATTACAAGCTCATTAACAAACTCATATAAACCAGTAAAAGACAAGTCAGGTGTTGGAGGCATGAAATTTCCTGTGTAGGGAGGTGGAACTGCATTATAATTTTCATAGCCTAAACCTTTCTTGCAATTTGTCAACTATCTAACACTCTATGAGCTTTTTTAAACTTTTAGATACATGTTCAAGTTTATCAACATTAAGTTGAATGCCATCGTTTTCTTTTTGAACTGTTTCAAGCTTCTTCTTAAGCTCTCTAATAGTTATTTCTCCTATATGAATTTCAAATTTTAAGCCCTTAATATCTTGTAAATAAATAGACTCATTTGCTTTATAAACTTCAAGTTTTTCTTCCACTGACTCTAAGCATGTCTTATAACCTAGAAACATTAACTCAGATTTCTTTAAATCTTTTAATAGTTGATCATTTTGAGATTTAAGAAGTTCAACAGTTTCTAAACAAGATTTTGAACAAATAGAATTATTGGATACCTCTGAGTCAGGACTTGAAGATGATAAAACCATGAGTGCATAATTAGGCCCTTCCTCTTCCTGATCACTCCAGTCATATCCACCAAGACTATCACATGACACCAAAGCTGTGTAAGTAGATGTTTCTACAGGCATAATCCTTCTTGAACTTTCCTTGTTCTTGTTGTCCTGATTTCTTGAAGCTTTGCACTCCCTAGCAAAATATCCCCTCTTGTGGCAGTTGTAGCACTCCACTTTGTACTTATCAAAACCAATAGTCTCATTGCCATTAGCAGTAAAATTCCTTCCTGTATTCTTCAAAAACCTTTTTGCCCTTATAGTTAACATGGCCATTTGCCATCTCAAATCCATCTCTTCCATGTCATCTGGATGGATTTGTTGCAAGTCCTCATGTACAAGTTGAGGACTATTTGGTTGACTAGCAAAGAATGTACAAATAACAGCATCACTCAAGTTATCAATATTTGTAGAGTTAGCAGCATTAACTTAAGTGCTAACAGTAGAAACGTCATGAGCAGTATTAATTGCTTCATTAGTGCTGCTAGTGTTGTTATTTGAAGTGGACACAAAAGCCATGTTCTGTGTGCTTGAACTTGAGCTAGACATCCCTTTAACTTTTGGTTCATACACCTTGAGGTTGTTGTAGAGATCATCCATGCTCATTGTATCCAAATCAGCTTTATTCCTCCACACAACAGCATGTGTGTTCCACTCAGGTGACAAACTTCTTAATAACTTTTGATTAACATCTTCTTGTGAAAGCTTTTCATCCAAAAGCTCCAACTGACTCACAAGCTTTTGAAGCCTATCAAAAGTTTGATCAAGCATCTCTGAGCTTGGAGCAGTGAAGTTTTCATATTGCTGCTTTAAGAGATTCCTTTGAGTCTTTTTAGTAGCTTCATTCCCACCAAATCTCTTTTCAATAGCTTCCAGCAACAGCTTAGCATCCTTTATAGAGTTAAACTTTAACTGATGTTCATTGGGAATGCCCATCATTAAAGTACTTCTAGCTTTCACCTCTAATCTTCTCTGAGCCTTTTCTTCAGCAGTTGTAATAGGCATCTCTGTCATAACTCCTTCCATAATTTTTTTGGAATGGTTGCACCATTCTCTATGACTTCCTACAATGCATAGTTTATAATCTGTATATATTGTTCAATCCTCATCCTCCAGATCTCATACTCACCAGGTTTGAGCATGGGAACTTTGGATGCAGCACCATGTGTGCAAATCTTGATCCATTATCATTTTATCAAAAACAGTTCTTCTTATGTCACAAACTTCCTCAACAAGGTCCTAATACCACTTGTTTGACATCCCACTTCAATTGATTCAAATTCCTTATCTTGTTAAATTTTAGTTATACAAGAAAAATAAAACACAACTATAGTAGAAAAACTGTGTTTTTGAACGTACTAAAAGATTAATCTTTAATATAAGAAAAATTAATCAATAAAACAGTGATTTAATGACATACAATTCAACAAATAAGCTCCAATATTATATAATGATAAGAATACGAATTACGCTTAAAGTAGTTAGGGTTACACAGAGCCTTGAAGCTAATGAATTAATATACGGTTTTGGTTGGTTTGGTACTTATACATTAAACACTATGAAGGCCATAGACCATCCTTTTATACACCAAGGAGTCCTAGTCAGCTTACAATACTTTCCTAAGTATTCATAATCTTTTCTATAGACAAATAACTTAATACATATCCATAATATTTTCTATAAACAACTAATACATATCATATAAGCAGTACTAACAACAAATAGTACTAACTTATTAACCTCAGCAGCATTAACATATCTCTGAGCAGTCTTAACCTTGAGCAGTAGTAACTTTGTACTAGTAGTAGTAACTTTGTACTAGCAGTATTAACTCAGCTGAGTAGTCTTAACTTTGTACTAGCAGTATTAACATTTCACTAGCAGCATTAATTTGTACTAACAGTAGTAACTACTTAGCATATTTTCTTTGAAGTTCATCAGCAACACTAATATTCACTAGCAGTATTAACTGTTTGTACTTGTAGTAGTAAATACATACTTAGCCATATTTTTCCTTATTTGAAGTCCTTTGAGCATTAACTTTACTCCACTGAGCAGCAATTAACAAAAAACCTAAGCATCCAGTAATACGAAACAACATCAAGAAGACTTTTAATCCCAACATGACATGAGCACAAACCCAACAGCTCCCACTTAGGAATGTCTCATTCATATCATATAACATATTGTCAAAACCCAAATAATCACTTCACTTCATTATGATGAACAAGAAAAATAAGATTGGATGATGAGAAGAATTGTATAGAGAGAAACTAGAAAGAGAAAGTTAAGAGAGAAAAAGTAGAGGTTGATTAACAAAAAATGTAAAATTCAAATAAAACACCAACCCTCTCTCCACACTTGGTAGATGTTTAATATACCCTAGATGGGCCGGCCTTAAAAGGGCTTAGTGGGCCGAGGGTTTGAAATGGGTTGGGCTCGAGTTTACTCTTGGGCTTATCTCCCGATATACGTGACCATTAGCTTACATATAAGAGCCCGTTTACCCGTCTAGCCTATTACAACGTATATTAATTAATGATCAAGACCTAATATAATTAAGGAACGAACTTCCATTATTCGACTTAATATTTTGAGGCTAACAATCTCCCCCGAAGTGAGTTCATTGTGACACTCCTTCGCGAGATCAATGAGATTGCTTTTGTCGTTAAGCTCTTATGTGATATTTTGTCTCTGTCTACCGATGTAGGCTTGTTCCTTCATGCTATGTGATCTTTGATCTTGAGCTTGTCATAGTCTTTCGACTTTGTCTTTACGTCCGAGATCTTTAAATCTTTATCCTTCCATCTTGATCGTCTTTGCCACCTTGCGATCTTGTTCCTGACCCAACATCTCAAACTTGCATAATCTTAAAAGTTTGCTAACCATCTCCCTTGATAGACTTGATATCTTTGAATGAAGAATCTTGTTAATCAAATTTGTGCGGAAGTCTTTATCTTTAATTCTTGAGCTATCATGATTCTTAAATCTTGATGCTTATAGTATGTCTTTGTAGTTTAAGAATGAGCATGTGGTAATGAATCTGTCTTTAGCTGGAGTAAGGCATCACCCATTTCCACTCTATTATCCTGAAATAAAACAGTTGCATAAAGCGTGTGGACGAATATGGCTTTGTCATTTGTCCGGATTTGGTTAGATTAACCTTCGGTTCCGTAGGACCGTTTTACAGTATAAATACTGTACCTGTGATCAGGTAGATAAAAAGAAACTCCTTGACATGGTTTCTAGCTCAAAGTGTAGGATCTTATAACACAGATGTATTAGATTTACCAGCTTGCAGTTTCTCATACCGAATGTCTCAAAGCAGACAACACGTAAGAGTGAAATAGATAGTTACTATCTTATTCAGATTAAGCCGTCAATTCAATTCCTGGAACAAGTTTGATTTCACATTGAATCGCACCATCGTTTTTCGTTCAGTTTGACACAAGATTTTGATTCATATAGACTCTCGCAAGTCCAAACCTACCAAGAGCTTTGTTTGATGTTGGACTCAAGTAGGATTTTCCATCTCATTGTGAGGGTACATAAGTATCACTCGTAACGGATGTTCTGGCATAATATTAAAGAAATGCGTAGCACTCTTGAGTAATAGCTTATGTGAACTAATTCCGTGTCACACATGTTTGTTTTGGAATGTGTTCCCTAATAGATTTATATTTATTGAGTACACTTGGCTCTAGACTCGATTTAGTGCTTTTGATTTTAGTACTCGAAAGGCTGAGCAAGACTAACCACGCTATTCATATTAACTAACTCACGGAGTGAGAAATCAATAGAAGTCCAAGTGTACACCATGACAAAATGAGACAATTTCTGTTAATGTAAACCCAAATGGCTGGGAAGGTTTGTGCATTGTATCACTAGGTCCATGATGTCGCATCAATGTCATGGCTGATCCTCAGCAACAATCTCATCATCAGCATGCTCTGGGCCTGGAACATAATCTGGCGAAGGTGGTGCCTGCTCTGGCTCCTCAGGGCCAGGCACGTAATCTGGAGAGGGTGGGGCCTGAAGAGCGGCCTCCACGTATGGGTCCTCTGGCATCCAAGGCAGCTCAAGGTACTCGTGATCATCGGCTCTCGGTGATCCTATGTCTGATAAACCCTCAAATGGGCTGGAAACCTCCGTGTATGTAACCCCCGATTCATCCGAATCTGACATGACTGAATCTGAAAATTCAAAATAGCTTATATTAGTATTTAATATAAGACTCTTATAGTAATATACATTTATATCATAACATGTATATCAATTATGAATGCATCTAGTCCAACCAACTAATGCAACAAGTAGTGTATGCATGAATGTATGCACATATGTATGTCCCGTGTAAAACCCCTTTGTATGAATTCGATGTTTGAAAACGGTTATAGTCCAGCAAAAACATTTGACCTGGTTCTCTATAACCTTGGCTCTTGATACCAATCTGTAACACCCCCAAATTGGGTCGCAGCGGAATAAGGGTCCGGGGCGTGTTACTTCTCAGATAAAAAACACAAGATATATATAGAACGACCAAAAAGTCATTTTAAAACTGATACATTGGATTTAACAGATGTTTGATACAAATAGCCCGAAGCTTTAACTTGTTCATTGTTATTATTACAAAGATACTGATTCACAACACATGAGTTTCCCAAAACATAATGCAACCATATCTTTAGCAAGACATCCCAAAACAAAATCACCAATGTATCCTTGGCACCTTATGCTTACTGATCTCCTGAAAAACATTGCTTTAAAACGTCAACAATAATGTTGGTGAATTCATAGGTTTGATAAATCATATATTGTAGGACCACAAGATTTCCCAAGTGTATGATAATGCAACAGATGCAGACATCATATAAATGTAATTACGTTGCCCTAAGCTCATGACACTGAAGCTCGACATAGATGAATACCATATAAATGGCCTACATTGCCCGTGATGATGTTCTAACCCGCAACATCCTATGTTCGACATGGTATACGTTCGTTTGCCCGGTGATAGCTAATCACCCGAACGGGGATGTCAATCCCAATAGATCTATTTATAACATTCGCGCTCACACTCAGCAATTGACAGTTCATGATAATGGGCTCAATTAGGGTTATCGCTACTTAGGCAACACGTAATCATAAAGTAAAACTTATCCACTTGTGTCCAATTGTAAAACATTGCATGTTTCTCACCCCAAAAACTTATAAAACAAATCATGTAAAACGTGGGGGCTATAAACTCACCTTGAGTGAGCGAATATCTAGTATATCACAAATAATGTGTCACGCAAATCGTCAGATGCAACCTATTTAATTTAAGGTCGTATAAGTACTAAGCATGATGATTAACATCTACCATATACAATTCTACATAGCTACATCACCATCTAATTGTTTTGGTAAAATTGTGTTTAATAAGTAAAAACGTTTATAATTACCGTTTTAGTAAAACTGGCGTAACTTTCGCGTTTTAAGCCTGCTTTTGACGTTTCTTATGCCCATGCTTTCGTATTAGGACGATTTATCATAATTTGACATTTTTAAAATTTGGACCTACTGATGAACAATAAATTTTACTGTTCACACCAGATCCTAATTGTATTTATATAGTTTTCGTTATCGTAAAACCCGTAAATGTCGTATTTTCTTCGTTATAGCTTCGTTTTTAACGATTCTTTTGAGCACGTTCTCGTAATTGAAAGTTCTATTGATTTATGAGGTTTGCAAAAATAAAAGTTTCTGTTATGAATAGTAACTTTTATAAAAATAGTTTTATAAAAGTATTTATTGTCGTAAACTCGCGTAATTCATAACTTCTTCGTTATTGATTGAAAAATTACGATTCTTATCATTTTGGAATCCTAAAAATATGTACAATCTGTGAAAAATAAGAAAGTCTTGGACAAGTCAAATGTGCCATAGGAAAGTCTTGGACAAGATGAGGGATTTTAGGGAAATAGTTGGTCAAGGCATGGTCTTTTACTTGCAAAGACTTATGGTTTAATTGGTTGGTGAATGTACAATGCAAGTTGCCAAAATTTTGAGATATTTCTTGTATACTTCCACCTGTATCCGGCCATGGTAACATATATATGATGTATTTTTGTAATTTTTGGGTATTGGGTATAAAAGTGGGTATTTGTTGAAGCATAGAAAAGTTTTGGTGGTTCCGAGAATGCCTAATCGTAATTTATCGCGAAACGTAATCAATTTACGCAACCAATAAAAATAAAATGAACAAAGTTAATAATTATCATCAAAATAATTACTTAACACTTGCTTGATTTAAACATTTAATTGTTTGATGCCCGTTTACATTGAACGCTAATTTTTTTAGCCTACGCGATTTAGCTTAACATTTACGATTTAAAAGCAAACGCATACAATACAAAAGATACATTGTGAATTTATTGACGATGTCAATGACAATAAAACACGAGGTGTTATAGTATCCCCCCGTTAAGTGAGCCTTGTCCTCAAGGCTTAAGACGCGGCACTTAACGACGACGCGGTCTTTGTGAACAGATGTGGGTATTTCTTTCAAAATTGATCCTCACGTTCCCATGTAAACTCAAGACCCCGCTTGGAGTTCCATCGAACCTTGACTAATGGGATGCGGCTTCGCTTCAACCGTTTAACTTCACGGTCCACGATCTCGACGGGTTCCTCGACAAACTAAAGCTTGTCATCAAAATGAAGTCCATCCAACATGAAATGTATTGTGAACCCTGCTTAGCTCTTCTGGAAGCTCGAGCTTGTAAGCAACCTCTCAAACCTTTTCTAACACCTTGAAAGGTCCAACATACCTGGGGTTTAACTTCCCCCATTTGCCAAAACGTACGACCCCTTTCCAAGGCGAAACTTTAAGCATAACTTTATCCCCGACTTGGAATTCCATCGGTTTACGCTTCAGATCAGCGTAACTCTTCTGTCGATCATGAGCGGCTTGCATCCTTTGCTTAATTTGGACAATTTTCTCAGTCGTCTCTTGAATTTGTTCTGGACCGAGGATTTGAGCTTCTCCAACTTTGGTTCAACACACATGTGAACGACACTTTTGACCATAAAGTGCATCAAATGGTGCGGCCTTGATGCTAGCGTGATAGCTATTGTTATAAGAGAACTCGACTAATGGCAAATGGTTAACCCAACCCTTTCCAAAGTCGATCGCACAAGCACGTAGCATATCCTCGAGAGTTTGAATAGTCCTCTCGCTTTGCCCGTCGGTTTATGGATGGTACGCGGTACTTATATCCAAGTTAGTACCCAAAGCATTCTGAAGTGACTTCCAGAAATTTGATGCGAACCTCGGGTCGCGATCACAAATGATTGAGACAGGTATTCCATGTCTCGTGACCACCTCCTTTAGGTACATTCTTGCAAGTTTATCCATCGGATCTGTCTCTCTCATCGGTACAAAGATTGCGGACTTAGTGAGTCGGTCAACGATCACCCAAATAGTGTCGTAGCCTTGCGACGACTTAGGAAGCTTCGTGACAAAATCCATAGTGATGTTGTCCCACTTCCATTCAGGTATCTTGGGTTGTACCAACAATCCTGATGGTCTTTGATGTTCGGCCTTGACCTTAGCATAGGTCAAACACTTGCTAACATAGGTGGCGATGTCGGCTTTCATATTGGGCCACCAATATAGCTTCTTCATATCTTGGTACATTTTGTCGGAACCCGGATGAATGGAGTATTTTGACTTGTGGGACTCGTGCATAATTACAGTCCTCAAGTCGCCATAACATGGTAACCAACTCCTGCCATTGAAGCATAGAGTTCCATCCGCACGCGGTTCCAACTTTTCCTTTCTAACTTTCTCCGGATCCTTAGCATTTTCAAGCAACATGCCTCCAACATCTTCGTTCTTGATGTTCTCTGGTTTTCGTGCTTCAGTCTGAGCATTCAAGATTTGTTTGGGAAGATCCAAGCCAATAGTCATGACTAAGGCTCGAACTCTTAATGGTTGATCTCTCTCCTTCCTACTTAGAGCATCAGCAACAACGTTTGCCTTTCTCGGGTGATAACGAATCTCACAATCGTAATCACTGAGCAACTCTAACCAATGACGTTGCCTCATGTTCAACTCTTTCTGATTAAGAATGTGTTGTAGACTCTTATGATTAGTGAACACCGTGCACTTGGTTCCATACAGGTAGTGCCTCCAAATCTTGAGAGCAAACACTATTGCTCCAAGTTCTAAATCATGAGTCGTATAGTTCTTCTCATGAATCTTTAGTTGGCGTGATGCGTAAGCAATCACCTTTTCTCTTTGCATTAACACAGCGCCCAAACCCTTCTTTGAAGCATCGCATTATGCGATAAAATCTTTGCTTCCTTCAGGTAAGGTCAGGATTGGTGCACTGCACAACTTCTGCTTCAACGGTTGAAAAGCTGCTTCTTGTTTATCACCCCACTCAAACTTGACCTTCTTCTGGGTGAGCTTGGTCATTGGTTTGCCGATCTTCGAAAACCCTTCAATGAATCTTCAATAATACCCAGCAGGACCTAAAAATTGTCGAATCTACGTTGGCGACTTAGGAGATGCCCAATCTTTAATGGATTCGACCTTGGTAGGGTCTACGTGAATACCCTGGCTTTCAATCACGTGACCAAGGAATTGTACTTTAGGAATCCAAAATTCAAACTTAGAAAACTTGGCATACAACTCCTTTTTCTTAAGCAACTCTAAGATTAACTTAAGGTGCTCTTCGTGCTCTTGTTTATTCTTAGAATATATTAGAATATCGTCAATAAAGACAATTACGAATTTATCCAAATATGGTTCGCACACCCGGTTCATAAGGTCTATGAATACGGCAGGTGCGTTTGTCAAACCAAACGGCATAACTTGAAATTCATAATGGCCGTAATGGGTTCTAAAAGTTGTCTTCAGAATGTCTTCTTCTCGAACCCTCAGTTGGTGATAACCTAACCTTAGGTCAATCTTCGAGTAGACACTCTACCCTTGAAGCTGATCAAATAGATCGTCAATTCTTGGAAGTGGATAACGGTTCTTCACCGTTAGTTTATTCAATTCCCGATAATCAATGCACATCCGAAACGATCCGTCCTTCTTCTTGACAAACAAGACCGAAGCTCCCTAGGGTGAGGAACTAGGTCTTATAAAGCCTTTGTCAGATAGTTCTTTTAGAAGGTGCCAATCGATAAGGCGCCCGAGCTACGGGTGCAACACCAGGTATCAAATCGATTTGAAATTCCACTTGTCGAGTCAGAGGAAGACCCAGCAAGTCCTCAAGAAATACATCCAGAAAATCTCGAACTATTGGTACATCTTCAAGTCGCTTCTTCTCCGACTTATCTTTAACCTCCTTTGTAGTAACATGTACCAAAAAGACTGGACATCGTTTTAGCATGTATTCTTGTGTTTTGGAGTACGAGATAATGTGTAGATGAGCCTCGTGTCACCGGTTGCTTCTGTCACCGTGAACAATTAATGTTTCATTTCCCCAGGGGATATGAACAATCTTCTAGGCACACACTATGATTGCTTGGTACTTTGCCAACCAATCCATACCAATTATAGCATCGAAACTACCAAGTTCTACGGGCATTAAATTTATGTTAAATGGGTGGTTGAGGAGATTTAATGTGCAACCCCTAAGGATATTGTTTAACCCAATTAATCTCCCGTCAGCTAGTTTGACATCATAATAGTGATGTAAGGTAGATGGCGTGATATCAATTTGGGAACTAAATGCAATAGACACAAAACTCCTATTGACACTAGTATCAAATAATATAGAAGCATAGCGGTTGTTGAGAAGGAACGTACCCGTTACGACATTGGAGTCTGGGTTTGTTCTTATATGTCCCACCGCATACACTTTGGCTGGAGCCCTGTCATTACCAACTTGATTTCCACGGTTTTTGTTGTTCTTTAGCTTTAGACATTCCCTCTTGAAGTGTCCTTGAACTTCGCACTCGAAGCAAGTAGGTTTTGTGGCCTGACCAGTGCCCCTCTGATTGTTAGCATTGTTGGCATTTCCTACACTCCTACAGTCACGGGCAAAATGGACAAATTTGTTGCATTTGTGGCATTTTGGAGCACACGGACCGTCGTGGTGATAGTTGCATTTAGCGCATAGGGGTTTAAATCCCCCGTATGGCTTCTTTTCACCAGTCCCTATAGTATAAGCCCTGCTAGTGTTTTGTCTCTTGTTCTATTGTTGTTGGTTTTGATTGTTTCGAAAAGTGTTTTCAAACTTCCTTTTGTTCTCAGCCTGTCTTTCAGCAATGGTGCTGACTTTCTTAACCATTAGTTCAGTGGCCATTTCAATAGCCTCTTTCATGGTTTTCGGCTTTGATGCTACAATATTTCCATGGATCATGTCGGGCAATCCGCCGACGTACCTTTCAATCTTGTTAGACTCCTCAGGAAACATCCATAATTCAGCCTTGAGCTTTTTCATCTCATTCCTTGGACACTACTTGTCAGTCATTTTATTTCTCGAATCGGCCCAAGTCATTGCATATGAAACATCATGACTGACAGTTATAACATGGGAATTACACCATGTTAGAGCACCTGCTAGAAGAGTACAAATGGAAAACTTAATCTGATTTTCCACAGAGCAGTTGCTTATGCGGAAAATAGTCTCCATCCTTTCAAACCATTAAGTTAATTCAACAACTCCCTCAGTGCCTTTGAAATATAGAGCTTTGCACTTCATAAAGTCTTGGTAAGTGCATTCTCGAGCAACGCGTTTAGTCCTTTTGCCACCCGTGCTTGAAGTGTGGCAGTGACACCTTGGTCAATCATTACCTGAAGTTGGGCATTAGTGACCGATGTGGTGGTGGTTGCTGTTGGGGCTAGGGTTGTTGTGACCGGTGGTGACCTTGTGGCTATTTTTGGTGCCATTTTCTTCAATCACAAGAAAATGCAATACCCGTTAGATTTCATAAAATCATAACCATGACATGACATATACATGATAAATAAAGTGAGATCACATCACACAGTGAAATATACAACTGAATTGTATTCAACAATGATATAACCAAATCGACATTCATTCATAAACAAATTCGATTACAGACGTGACATAATGTAATTATTCCATATATAAATTGGAAAACATACATGAATGGTTCAGATACAAAATGATCATAACGATTAGGTTACAAAATAAACATAACAACCTAAAGCCTTACTAGCTGGGATTAAACATGTAATACTTAGTAGGCTATATACAAAATGACTAGCCATAACATGATCTAATCTATCAACTGCTACCAGCCTCCTCTGGCAGCTCTGACTGTGCAGGACCTCCAACGGGTCCCTACTATCCCTGTAGTGCGGTAACATGTCCCTGTAGTGTGGTAACATGTCCCTGTAGTGCTGTCACCTGTCCCTGTAGTGTGGTCACCTATCCCTATAATGACTGCATCACTGTCAATGTCTGTATAAGCTGTTACTGTCGGGTACGATCAACTGTCCTCAACTCTCTCATCTTTGCAGATCTCATATGGTCTGCCTTCAGCATCTCTGAAGTCACAGCCTGTCTCCTGCGATCAGCAGTAAGCAACTCTCTAATCTCTGACATCTGACCTAGTACGGTAGTGCGCAGTGACATAACCTCTCCGCGGGTAATATCACTCACACCCATTGATTGCCTCCAAGCCACTCGGGATAATCTAGCCTCTGTCTCCATTAGATGATGTGTATATGCATGTGTTCGTATATATCTAAACAACATATTGAGCCAACCAGCCAATAGCTGTCTCTGACTCTGCTCATCGTCTAACCTCGTATAAATCTCATTCGTGTCTTGCCTAACCCTAGTCTTAAATGTTGTCATATGTTGACCCAACTTCGTGTCAGTACTAACTGATGCCTCCTGTAGGGTCTCAACTATCTCATCCCACGAGTCGGTGATCCCAAATCTAACCTCTCTCTCTGGATCACGCCTGATCTCCCTATCCATAGTAGCTACAAAGCCATAGTCTACCCTAAGACCTCTAGCCAGTCTAGCAGCAGCAGCAGATGAGCTCTCTCCTACCTCGTATCTAGGACCAAGAGCGATACCTAACATCTTCCGAGGTGGTAAGGTAACCTCGGGTCTGTCCTCCCTATGACTAGCAGAGGGTAGTAGCAATGGTGGTGATGAAGTAAGAACTGATATGGGCAAGGGTGGTGGTATCCCTGGTGATGGTGCATCTAATCTGGTAGGGGAGAGTATGAAGGGTGGTGGTAATAGTAGAGAATGGGAAGTAGATGCGACCTCAGCTCTCAGCCAGATCATAGCAGCTCGATAGCCCAATGAACGAATAGGGCTAGGAGGTGGTGATGGAGATAACACAGGCATTGGTGATGATACTGGTAGTGGTGGAGATACTGGTAGTGATGGAGATGGTATCGAGGGTAGTGGTAGAGAAGGTATCTGGGGAAGTGGTGAAGACCATGGAGAGAGTGGTGATGATGGTGGAGTAGATATAGCGAGAAGTCTAGCAACCTCTGCATCAGACCATACTGGTGTAGGTACTAGAGCTGGAATAGAAATCCTAGCTGTCACACGATATACAAGGTGTGGTGGTGGTGTGGCCGTAGACTCATCAGTCTCGAACAGCTCTGTCTCCTCCGCAGATGGGGCCTGATCCGTAGCTGGTAAAGCAACAACTACAGAGTAGGCAAGAGCTGGGTGCTCCTCCTCCTCCTCATCCTCATCAGCCTCTGTGTCAACATCATCATCCCCATCCTCCTCCAATGGCTTATCCTCATCATCTCTGTCATTTCCTCCATCAGCATAATAGTCAACAGGATCCTCCTCGGGGTCCTCATCGTCATCCTCCTCCGGGTCCGCCTCAGGATCGGACTCCAGGACATAGTCAGGTGACTGAGCAGTAGGTGAGGCATCCTCAGCATCTGGCTGATCCTCAGCAATAATCTCATCATCAGTATGCTCAGGGCCTAGAACATAATCTGGCGAAGGTGGTGCCTGCTCTGGATCCTCAGGGCCAGTCACGTAATCTAGAGAGGGTGGGGCCTGAAGAGCAGCCTCCACATATGGGTCCTCTGGCATCCAAGGCAGCTTAAGGTACTCGTGATCATCGGCTCTCGGTGATCCTATGTCTAATAAACCCTCAAATAGGCTGGAAACCTCCGTGTATGTAACCCCCGATTCATCCGAATCTGACATAACTGAATCTGAAAATTCAAAATAGCTTATATTAGTATTTAATATAAGACTCTTATAGTAATATACATTTATATCATAACATATATATCAATTATGAATGCATCTAGTCCAACCAACTAATGCAACAAGTAGTGTATGCATGAATGTATGCACATATGTATGTCCTGTGTAACCCCTTTGTATGAATTCGATGTTTGAAAACGGTTATAGTCCAACAAAAACATTTGACCTGGTTCTCTATAACCTTGGCTCTTGATACGAATCTGTAACACCCCCAAATTGGGTCGCAGCGGAATAAGGGTCCGAGACGTAAATCCACACAATCTTTTCATCACACACGATCACTGCATGATGGTTTGCTAACAAATCCATGCCGATGATGACATCAAAACTACCAAGTTCTACTGGCATTAGGTCAATATTGAATGGGTTACCTAACAATCCTAACGTACAACCTCTAAGTACGGTATTAGTTTCAGAGATTCTCCCATCGGCTAATTCGACATCATAGCTAACGTCTAAAGTATCAGGGATCATATCAAGTAAGGTACTAAAAGTAGTTGACATGAAACTTCGGTCGGCACTTGGAGCAAATAATACAGAAGCATAATGGTTGTTGAGAAGAAACATACCCGTGACGATATTTGAGTTGGGGTCAGCTTCTCCTCCTCCCAGCACATAAGTCTTTCCTCTGGCTTCCTCGGTCTTTTTCCCAGCTTTATTTCCACAATTTTTATCTTTCAGCTTTGGGAAATCACTCTTGTAGTGTCCATGCCATCCAGATTCAAAACAAGTTAAAACTCTCTGATTCCCTACTTGACCCCTCTGATTCGAAGTAGTGGAATCTACCGCCTTAGAGTCTCAAGTCAAATGCCCAACCTTTTTGCACTTCCCACATCCTACAGTGCATGGCCCTTCATGATGATATTTTCACTTGTTGTAGAGAGGTAACGGTCCAATATACACTCTCCTTTCATTGTTGCTAGCCGTGTAGGCTCTTGCTACATTATGACCTCCAACATTCTGTCTTTTGTTTGGTGGTTGCTGCACACGGTTGTCCCTCTGGCTATTATCGAACTTTCTCTTGTTCTAAGCATTTTTCATTGCATAACCTTTCAACTTTTGATCTATTAAGTTGTTAGCAATTCGAACAGCATCTTGCAGTCTTGTAGGCTCTGCAACAATCACTTTTCCCTGGATATTCTCCGGGAGACCTCCAATAAACTTCTCAACTCGATCCTCCTCTTCAGGAACCATCTTGGTGCACATCATAGTAAGCTCTTGGAATCTTTTAGTATAAACAGCCAAATCATTGTTCTTTACGGTCAAATTCCACAGTTTAGATTCTATCTTTTGTATTTCATTCCTTGGGCAATACACTTCAGCCATTATCTTCATGAGCTCTCTCCATGACATGGCAAATGCAGCCTTAGTTCCAATGCTCCTCTTATGTGAGTTCTACCAAGTTAGAGCACTGTTCAACCAGGTGCAAGTAGCATACTTAACTTGATATTTCTCTGGACAATTGGTGATATAGAACACTGTTTCCATCTTCTCAAACCACCTTATCAACCCAACAACTCCTTCCATTCCCTTGAAGTTGAGTGTATCACACTTCATGAAGTCTTGGTATGTACACTCTCGAGCAGCGAGCCTAGCACCCTTATCATTCTCATTTGGATTTTCATTTCCACTATTTCCATTATCGCCGTCACTACCATTTTGGCTTTGACTTTTAGCCTCGAGAGTATTGGCAGCACGGGTTACCGCATAAGGAGCCAATGCTTCTTCCACTTATCGGTTAACGAGTTCTTAGATTGCCTCTGGGGTCATACCTGAACGAGTGATAGTCATGTTCTATAGCACACATAGCACACGGTGAGATTCGATACGAAATATAGCCACTATAAATGGAGTGGACTAATATTGAAAATAGTTCAATCAAATTTATTGGATTGTCTCTCATTACAAAACAAAGCATGTCTATTTATAATAGAACATAGCTTTGGGAATAAGTTAATAAACCCTAAATCTAATGGACCTCAAGCCCATAATGGCTTGGGCAAATAATTTATTCGTCTAACACTCCCTCGTAGTTTGAACGGGGTCTTCAATACGGACAAACTGGATGAATGTTGAAGCTGATTCTTCTTCTCTTTTTCTTCTTTGTTGCTCGTTTGCACAAAGATTGACTTTTATTTGATGACATAACCGTATATATTGCTTCGCACTTTCCTCCATTTTTATGACGTTTGCTATTTTTTTACGTCATGGCTTATTTTGCCTTTAGGAGGGAGCGGCAATTTGGTGGACAACTTTTGTTGTCAACGACAATGATCTTTGACAACGAAAACAACCATATGAGAAAAAAGGGTTGATCTAGGCAACTCAACATTTTTCTTTGTGTTTAGACGGCTAGGGTTTAGGCTTTATGCATTGAATACGAATAATTAAATCCTAATTAACAAAAAATAATAAAGCGAAAATAAACGGATCCCTCCGGATCACCGAAAAATAACCGATGACCGGGGGATAGCAAAATTTGTTGGTGGATCTAACCTAAAGCTCGGATACCATGAGAGATAATAGAAATTGATATTGATTGGATTGTCTCTCATTACATAACAAAGCATGTCTATTTATAATAGAACATAGCTTTGGGAATAAGCTACTAAACCTTGAATCTAATGGGCCTCAAGCCCACAATGGCTTGGGCTAATAATTTATTCGTCTAACATGTTCATAATCACATTACATGATTGTGCAAAATGAATCATCAGACATATCTTGTTATTCTTTTTTGCACTGAATATTTGTTGTTAAGGGGTGTTTGGTATTTGCTTTTTTTCAGGTTATGGTTTCCTAACACTGTTTGAAATACAAACTTCTAGAGATGCTTATGGAGAAGTGCTAATTTCAGCCCACGTTAAGCATAGGTTATGTGAGCATGGACATTCCCTTTTGTAGTGTCCTAGCGCACCACAACCAAAACAAGTCACTGTTGTCTTAAGCCTGGTCACCGAGGCTCTTGGTGTTGTGGTAATTATGGAATTAAACTTAGCTTTAACAAACAACTATAATTAAATTTAAAAACTGATAAACTATTCAATCATTCCTTTTAGTTGTCACACTTCGGTCATATTGCCATAGTCATCCTAATAACAGGTCGACATCGTCCATAGGTACAACATCACACCAAACTTCATCTTTGTAATTTTTGGCTATAGATAAGTGAACTAAGAACCTCTTACTCCGTTTCCTTTTACTATTGTTTGATAGATATTGCTAGGAAGAGGGTGATCTTTTGTTTTTTAGATGCAACTTTTCCACCATACTAGTAGCCACAACATTTGAGCAACTACCTCCATCAATAATAACATTACAAACCTTACTATTACAGGTCACCGAGTATACAAAAAATTATCTCGAAACCATTCATCATCTTTAACATGGACTATATTTAAGTTTCGTCGAATGACTAAAGCTTCTCCTTCATCGAGTTACACAATTTCTTAAATATGGATCACATCATCCTCAATATCATATTCTTCAAAGATCTCTTCTTCAATTACGGTTATGACTTCGTGATTTGCCCATATCCTTGACACTTGAAACACTTTCTTGCAACAGTACTTGAGGAACCAACAACTTGTTTATCCTTTTTTATCACATATGTCTTGCCACTACTTGTAGAACCTTCCTTGTTAAATGATCAAGTGAAACTTCCCCGTTTTTCTTTTTGTTGTTTCTCCACTTTCACTTCAAGTTTACAAACATAGAATAAGTCCTATAAGGTTGTTATTGAACAACATTACTGATTTGTAATCCTCCTGGATAACGAGCAATAGTCTGTTCTTCATGTTGAATGATGTCACAATTAATCATAACATGATCAAATTCACAATTGTACTCTTCAACAGACTTATCTTGTGTTATCCTATCAAATCTAATTCACAAATCAAATATTACTAGAAAACTAGAGAGAGAAATAGAGAAGAAAGTAGAGAGAGAAAGAGATGGAAGGATTGTTATTAGCTTAAGTGAAAATGAAGCCAAAACATCCAACCCCCTTTCCATGGATAGAAAGGGGTATATATAGTATTCCTAGCTCAGTTAAACGCCTAGGGTACTTGATCATAGGCCGGGCTCGGCTTTGGTCGGGCTATAGGCCCTAAGTGCTTACAATATTACATTACACTTTGAGCCTGTGATCCTAACTAGCCGATTACATTCGATGCAATGTTCCACAACCATAAAGAACAAATGACTTTTACTTCTATTGTTTAACTTAATATTTTGAGGCTAACAATCTCCCCTAAAGTAAAGTTATTAAAATCCCTTGTCATTAAGCTTTTGAAGTCTTGATTCTTGATCTTGAACTTTGTTGTAATGGCTTTGTTCTTTCATGCTTTGTGACCTTTGATCTTGAGCCTTTGTCAGTGTCTTTCAGCTTTGTCTTTTGATCTGAGATCTCTAAATCTTTCCTTGTTGTGGATGAACTTGATAGAAGTAACCGGTACCTGGGTCATCATTTGATGAAGACCGATACTTTCTTTCTTGAACATCCTTGAATCACCTTGTGCTTTGGACCAACATGCTCATACTTTGCATCAACTTGAAAGCTGACTAACAATCTCCCTTGACAATCTTTGCCTTTGTAATATTCAAGTCTTTGAGTAGTATCTGATTATCAGAGTCGCGGAAGAGTGCTTTCTTGAATCTTTGATGCTGATAGTATGTCTTTGAAGCTTGAATATGAGCATGTGGTAATGAGTCTAATGACGAGGTGTCATTTTATAAACTTTTTCGAGGTCATTTAACCCCCAAATCATGCAAATATCTCTATTTATCGTCCTTCCATTTTAGCATTTGGAAGGCATTTGAAGGAAATACACGTGACTTGGACTCAATTTAGGAAGAAACGGGACAAGATTGCAACTCTACATGATGATGATCAAGATATGGCAAACAGTTCATAGAGACGGTGTCACAATTTCTTGTGACGATGTTGAAGAGACGACATCAAGACCTTTTGCGACGACTTTGAAGTAGCTGAGTCGGAGAAGCCCAAAGAAAGATTCCACGGGTTGACGACGTCGTAATTAATAAGCGACGTCGACGCAACTTTATCTAAATATATACAAACCTTATTTTCTGTGTTTTGTGTGGAAAAGACCCTTGCTTCACGGAGAAAGCTTGTATATCAAGTGGCAATTCAACAACAACTGGTACAATATCTTGTACATTAAATAACAAATCGAGGCATCCCGTCATACGATGAGATGCTCCAGAGTCGATAATCAATTCATTATTAACAATGTTAACGCTCAAGTTTTCGGTACGACGTGTCATCGTGATGGTCTTTTTCTCACATTGATGATCTCTTTTTTTTTCCTCAAGGCTCTCGTACCATGTAAAGATTGATAGAGAATTTGTTGCTACATAAACAATAATGTCTCATGTATATTTTGTGTGTTTCATTCAAAGAGAGTACACAATATATATAGTAGGAAGATATGACTTTTTCTCCAAGAGAAATCCCTTGATCCGCTCCTCAAAATTTTAAACCAATATTCTTCGTCAAAACCCTATTTTATATAGAGAAATACACAAACATAACCTGTACGCAAGAACTCCATAATCAAGCGTGTGTTCCAAATCAACCAACCCACTACATTTCCCATAGAGATTTATTAACGAACAACATCTTACTATATTATATAATCAAATTATATTAAACTTCTCAATTATAATCAAATTATAATCAAAATCGTATATCCAATCAAAACTTCTCAAATTCATTAACGAACAACATCTTACTATATTATATAATCAAATTATCCATAGAGATTTAATAATCAATTATCCAACCGATCAAATCAGTAATAATCAATCATACTATTAATGCCACCGACCAAAATTGAACTGTATTGTTTCTCGTAATATTCTTACTACCTATTCACAGTTTTGATAAATCTCGTTGGTACTCCATAACAGATTAGCCTGGCACCCTCGTAGTAAGGTAATGAACACTCTTTACGAGCCAATGCAACGGCTGTTCCTATTGTCCTTCTACCCTTTTTACTTGTCAAAGTCTTGAGTATATGCTTGGACATGGTATCACTTTCAAGCGCATCCGCTACCCATAAATAGGACGCTATTGCGGGAGATCCAGCAAATATGTAATGGAGTACAGGTCCCCTTGGTATGTAAGGCCCGTGCAACTCTAGGGCACCAATTGTACATGCCGTCAAGATCGCAGCTGGACACCGGTCCATATTTCTTATTTTATCCGTGGACACATGTTGCAGTGCTTAATCACAAAGGATAAAAACAAATGTATCAAAATTATTTAATGCATCAATCAATATATAGTTAGGTTGTATCAAGTGAGATTGTTTAACGTATTGAAGGTTTATGTAGTATTTCGGTCATTTAGTTTTAAATTTGTTCTTTATAAGATTTGAGTTTTTTTTATGGTTCTTCTACACTGATTACGGAATTCATAACGAAAGAACTATACGTACGCAAAACATAAAGTACACATACCAGAATCATGGCCATCAAAAATAAACATATCATTTTTCACCAACGCCTCAATAAACTTACGTGGGGAAGGAAAACTTTTTACTAGCCCCTGCATAGAACTGAATAATACAAATGTTAAATCATGAAATGCAAGTTATATTCTTAGTCTTATAATGCAAAAAAAGTCAAAATTTCACCTTAAATTGATGTTTATTAAAAAAGGGCAAGTGTCTAGCTTGTGTATCTTCAAGATCTTCGTCTGGATTCAACACATAATATGTCTTACTTAGATCAACCACAGGAAACCCACCATCTTCCTTAATAAAACAGCTACTTCTTTGAAGCGTTGATGAAACACTAATGACGGAGGGCATTCGGTATATGTCTACAGATCTTAAGAAAGGCATGCTCTCCAACGCCACACACTGCAAGTAAACCAACTCACATTAACCGGGTGTGTTGCAATGTGAATCCTACAAGTTAACAAGTACCTTGATTTATAAAATAAGAATACAAAAGTTACCTGAATTTCCAAATCTAGTATCAGTATTATAGGTGTGCGTTGTGGATGCTCTCCTTCTATCAAGTCCCCTAAAATTGTTTCTTTGTGGTTGAAAAACCATTTTTCCATATCGCTGTTAAAAGAAAAAAAGAAATTATCTTTCCAATACAAGAGAGATTGTATTCAGATTACAAGGAGCTGATTGTAGTTAAATCGTGATCTAAATGAATTGTCATTTTAACTCTAAACACATCAGCTACTGTTAATGATAGAGGTAGATGGAATAATGGACATAGGAGTGGTTTTGGGACGGGGTGAGGTCTCCTCGGGGAAGTGCAGTAGGTGAGCTGGAAGATCTTGAGGCACATTAACTTAAAACAAAATGTTAAGGACATATGGAAATGTAGCTTGGCAAAAAGTGACAATTGCTAAAGAGGTTTTTAAGACATCTAACTAAAGGCATATGAGTGGATTTCCAGGAGATCTAGAAAATGAAATGTATATGTGTCTCGGTGAATAATGAGGCTACATGATTTCTGTTGTCTATCCAGGGTGTTTGGCTGTCGCCGTTGCTGCATAGCGGGGGTGTTCTTTTTTCGTTATAATAATTCTGTCTTATAAAAAAAAAGTTATGGTTATAGCTTACTCTTACCTTAGAACTTCAGAGAGACATGAATCAAGAATCCTTTCCCACCTGCTGAATTCGTCTTTAATCTCATTATTGCTAATACGATCCCTCGTTCTCATAATTGAGTTGTATATTGGTGCTACCTGGTCAACTACATTATCCCTTTCGGTGATTGAAAGCGTATAACCAGGCTCTAAAGAAGGAGGCGCATCTGTTGTAAAGTTTGTTTTAATTGTTAGAATACTTCAAATTCACGATTCAAATTTTTATTTGTAAAATGAGAGCTACCTTTAGGGGGTGTTTGGGATTGCTTATTAAAAATAGATTATTCGTTTTGAAAACGGATAATTAGATAATCAGCTGTTACGAAACGTGATTTTAAAATATAGTGTTTGGATTTGATTGTGCTGTTTGATCTCGTAATAATCACATAATCAGTTTTTTGAGTGTTTGACAAATCTGATTATTTATTGACTTGATAGGTAAAATGACCAAAATGGGTATTCTTTGTAATATTGAATTATTTGAATTTAACATATTAAAGTGATATTTTAAGACTTAAAAACGATATTTTTTTTTTAATCTTTGTTAAACAACCTACAATTTTAATGATTTTATTATTTTTTAAATAAAACTTCTACGTTTACGTGAAAAACCTTTTTTACAATCTATATCTCTTTTAACAAGAGTCAAAGTTCAAAGTGAAGGAAAGTAGGTGAAGAACTAGATGAGTCACCTCCTCCATCATCCACACAAAAAGAAAAATGCATTTTAACCTTCATCCACTCTACGATGTCGAGTATCCACCACTACTTCTAAAATTAATAGCCACCGATCCTACCACTTTGCTGATTTTTACGGTCTTTTTTAATTTCTGTTAGACTCACTATTTTTCCGGTCACTGTTGATTGCAACGTCACCGGCTGCAAAAGATGGTGAAGAATGAGAATGAGAAGTGCTAGGAAGAAGATAGGTATATGCAAGGGTATTCTTATGTGTTAAAGAGGGTATTATGGTAATATTACCTAAGAAAGTCTTACAACAACTTTATGCGTTTTCTAGCAGCAGCTCACAAGGTGCTTTTGCAAAAGTGCGTTTTGATGGCTATTAAACGCTGAAAAGTGATTTTTTGTTTCTCTTACCCAAACACTAAAAATTTAATTTTTACGTTTTGACATCGTGATAAGCAAATAATCTATGTGAAAACGCAAACACAAACACCCCGTTAATAGAGAATTTGATGGGCAGGATGTGCACTTGTGGTTTTTCATTTTGTTGTAAACGTGATAATTGCAGCCACACGTGTGTGGGACTTGGGGACAATAGATTTTTTAGCAAGTTTGAGTCCTCGCCTATTAGACTCATGCACGCTAAAGGCACTTCAGGAAGCTCGGAAGCAAATTTTGACACACAAGTGTCAAGATCCTCTTCAATATACTGCAACAATAATATAATGCCAATTATCTTTCTTTAAAGGTCATTTATTTATTAGAGAGTATTTATTAGACTTCATATTTAGCCATGTTGAAATACTTACATCATCTTTCTTAAGGTCAACACCTGCTTTCTTTTTCATATGTGCCCATATATATATATATATATATATATATATATATATATATATATATATATATATATATATATATATATCAATGAAGTGCTCAACATATATTGCTTATATATATTCTATCAATATGAACAAAAACCTAAATGAACTATGGATACACAATAGTATCGACATATGTGTTAATTGATTAATACTCTCATAAGACTTTAGCGCAAAATAATTGCTGCTCAAAACTCGAATAGGATGAACAAGTTCAAACAAATTAGCCGCGCACAAAGTGTGCAAGCAGCTAAACCAACAAAATGCATAAAAAATAACTAGTCTCAAATAAGCTAAATCAACACAACAAGAACAAGAACAGTAACGAATAGTCTTCTTGAGCTTTTTCATTTCTAACTTGATGACGTATATATATGATGTTTCACAAACATATATGATAATCTTAAGTTTTAGATTAGATTTATATATACTTTTTTTAGATTGGATATATATGTAATTTTAAAGCGGAAGAGCATATATGTAATTTTAAATTTTAGATTTGATATATTTGTAATTTTTAGGTTGAGTTAGATATATATGTAATTTTAAACCAAAACAAGGATATATATGAAATTCTCCCTTGTTTATAATCCTAGGCATCTAGTTGGAAACCTATGTATATGACCGAATACTAAGGTGGTTCCTAATTTTGTTAAGGCAAAACTGTAATTTCATAAGCAAAAATATTGTTTACTGCTATAAATCGACTTACATTTTTCTATTCTTATTGTAGAGATAATTCGCAATTTTACTCGTGTGGTGGTGACATCGTATACCATTGGAATTTAGATAGGGGATCTAAACTCAACAACATGAGACCTTATAATCTATTTTTTTGAAGTAAACAAATACAAAAAACGGTGGTCATTGAATTTTCATAGTTTCTAAATGGGTACCCAACAAAGAGATATATCATTCATATATTCATATACACACTAGCATATGAGCTCATTCATCGTTGTTTATCTATGTTAACTTGTGAAGAGGTAAGTAATGGTTTTATTCTACCATCTTTCAACAGGCAAATGTTGTTAGATGCTGGAGGCAAGGATTTATATCTAGAGGGTATGATTGCTCGTTGAGTCCGTTTTAGTATTGATAAACTCGAGAATGTTTCATTTTCTTCCCTCTTGCATAGTTTTTCTTTATATGCAGTGGTGTAAATATTAGGGTGGCAATTTCAGACCCAACACGAAACCCAACCTCAAATTGACACGAAATTAACAGGTTCGGGTTGAGTATAAATAGATTCGGGTCAGGTTTGGGTCGACCTTCTAACCCGTTTATTAAACAGGTCAGGTTTTGGGTTGGGAATAAATTAAATGGGTTGACCCACCAACCCGTTTAAGATTTTTTCTTAAATTAAAAATTATTGATATTTTATTATACTGGTTAAATAGGTTAAATGAATTAAACGGGTCGACCCGCAAACCCCGTTTAACCCGTCTAATATGCCAACTTTTGTATACAAAATGGGTTAAATGGGTCGACCCGAAACCCTCTTAACCTATTCAACCGGTGTACCTGTTTAACTCGCCAACCCAAGTATATACACAGGTTAAATGGGTCAGGTTCGGGTTATGTGTGAATAGGTTAGGGTTGACATAGCTCACCCGATTATTTAAATAGGCAACCCAAACCCGATCCAAATTGCCACCCCTCGGCGGTCGACCACCTTTAAGCGATAAAACGGTACCTCGGCGGCACCTCCGGCGACACTACAAGCACCTCCACCTCCACCTCCACCTTCGACGACACCACAAGCAGGTAAGATATTTCTGATTTAAATCTTTAATTAATTAAATATATATCATGTATGAGTAATTGTTAAAATTGGTCCATGATTACTTGATTTGCACATTATCTCTACAATAAGAATAGAAAATTGCGAATTATCTCTACAATAAGAATAGAAAAATGTAAGTCGATTTATAGCAATAAACAATATTTTCGCTAATGAAATTACAGTTTCGCCTTAACAAAATTAGGAACCACCTTAGTATTATGGTCATATACATAGGTTTCCAACTAGATGCCTAGGATTATAAACAAGGGAGAAGTTCATATACATCCTTGTTTTGGTTTGAATTACATATATATCCAACTCAACCTAAAAATTACATATATATATCAAATCTAAAATTTAAAATTACATATATGCTCTTCCACTTTAAAATTAAATATATATCCAATCTAAAATATAAATTTTATATATATATATATATATATATATATATATATATATAATCTAAAACTTAAGATTATCATATATGTTTGTGAAAAACATCATATATACGTCATCGGGTTAGAAATGAAAAAGATCAAGAAGACGATTCCTTACTGTTCTTGTTCTTGTTGTGTTGATTTAGATTATTTGAGACTAGTTATCTTTTTATGCATTTTTTTGGTTTAAATGCTTGCACACTTTGTGCGCGCCTAATTTGTTTGAACTTGTTCATCCTAATCGAGTTTTGAGCAGCAAACAATTTGCGCTAAAGTCTTATGAGCGTATTAATCAATTAACACATAGTTCATTTATGTTTTTGTTCATATTGATAGAATATATATGAGCAATATATGTTGTGCACTTAATTGATATAATATATAGTATATATACTATTGTGTATCCATAGTTCATTTATGTTTTTGTTCATATTGACAGTATATGTTGTGCACTTAATTGATATAATATATATAGTATATATACATATATATAATATATATATACACATATACACACATATATATATATATATATATATATATATATATATATAATATACACATATACATATATACATATATATATATATACACATATATATATATATACACATATACATATATATATATATATATATATATATATATATATATATATATATACATATACATATACATATACATATACATATATACATATATATATATATACATATATATATATATATATATATATATATATATATATATATATGTATATATATATATATGTATATACATATATACACCTTTAAAGTAGAAAATAATAGGCACAGTTGTGGATCATCGGATCGAGCTTGATAGATCAAGATAAATATTTATTGATGAATGGCTTATCTGTAATTAAATAGAAGATTAAGGGCATTATGTACCATCTTCATTAAATAAAAACGCGGGGTTTAATATAAAATTATAACTCAATCAATAATTGGTTTTAGATCAAAAATCAAAACCACCGGTGCATATTCAAAATCCAATCTCTATCCCTAAAATAATGCAATTCTCGTAAATTATTCTCCCAAATTTCATCCCCAAATTGTATATAAATTTAGGGTTTATGGTAGGTACATAATATTAACTATCTAGGTGATTTTTTTCACAACCTAGAGCTAAAACAAGGTGTTCTTCCACAGTAAGTGACACATTTGTGTTTGTGGTTTTGTTTGTATCAATTATACCGAGATTTATGATATGCAATATTGTAATTTGTGTGATACAGTAAAAAAATTAGGGCTTTTTGTAATTTGTGTGATACATCAAGAAATTTAGGGCTTCTGCAATTTGTGTGATGCACTAAAGAAATTGGTTTTTTGTAATTTGTGTGATACAGTTAAAAATTATAGGGCTTCTTGTAATTTGTGTGATACAATAAAAAAAATTAGGATTCTTTGTCGTTTGTATGATAGAGTAATAAAATTAGGACTTTTGTAAAATGTGTGGTACATTTATAAAATTTGGGCAAATGTAAGTTTTGTTATACATTAATATAATATTGGTTATTTTTATTTGTGGGATACATTAATAAGATTATGGTTCTTGCAATTTGGCATATGTATCAAAATTTAGGCATATTGTTAATTGTATGATACAGTAAAAAGTTAAGGCTTTTAAATAGTTAAATTGTGATTGTTTTTGTATAAAACGTTGGATATAGTTGTTGGTTTTTATAAGTACAAATAAAATGGACTAGTAATTCTTCATCCGATTTTTGTATGGTATGTTCATTTGAGCAGTAATTGCTTATCAGGCTATGTTTGTGCGATTAAGATTGGGTATTATTTTTGAAAAAAAATAATGTGCGACAGTTTTTACTGAATGTGTGGGTTTTTTTTAACATGTATATAAAATGGTCGATATAGTAAAAAATGTATCATTTAATGTTTAATGTGGACGAAATTGTATCTGCATATATTCAGTATGTTCAAACATGATTAGGTAATGGTAAATATGGTCACAATGTATCGGCTTTGCTAAAAAATTATAAACAATTGTCTATGAGTTGATTATAAAGGTTTTTTTTTTACAATCTGTGGGATGACAAAAATTGTGAATGATGAACCAAAGTAAGATGTTGAGGGTGGATAAAATAGAACATGGGTAGAGATGAATGTTGACGGTGTGTCTCATAAAGCGAATTAAATTGATGATTATTTGGAAGTATGTGTTCGAAAAGAAGTAGTTAATTCGGAAAAAGTCAGGGTAAATGATAAAGTGGATGCTGATAAAATGAAATATCTCAAAGGTAATAAGGTTTTTGTAAAAAATGGTTATGTAGCAATAAAGTTATTATGTGTGTCGTATGTACGTAAAGACTGAGTGTTCTGATGAATTGATATGGTATTTGTCAGCTGAACGTGCGGTGCGCAAAAGGAAATTGGCGACACTCGTCGAAAAAGTAGAGAAACAAGCTGAAAAGGGTAAACAATATTTTCATTTTGTTCTAAATATGGTGAATTGGTGCACATACATCATCGAATGCTTGATTAAAACGAAGAAAAAATGGAATTGGAAGTATCATTACAACGGTCCTGTCATTTTGTTACTGGTATGATATTTTTATAGACAAGATGTATGTGTTTCTATTTTAGTAAATACATATTGCCTTTATAATTAATAACTGCTACTTTGTATCACAGGTTTTACATGTCACTTCATATACGCCTATCAAATTTTGTACTTCTGAGGAATTGAATAAATTATAAAAAAATATTATGTTCCTTAAGGACGATGTTGAAGAACATACAGACGATGAGAGTAAGCAATCCTTATTTCAAAGGATTTTGATAATGGTAACTATAATTGAAGATTTTATTTTAAAGAAAATATGATTTATGTAGGCCTTGAGGAAGAACAAATGTGGGAAGATGATGACTTCGGAGTGTGTGATCGTGAGCATGTACCAAAAGATTTGGAGGTACATATATGATTGTTAGTGGTTTTTATGATTATATAGCCTGTATTTCTCATTCAGCGATTGTTAATTATGATTCATTTGTTTTTGTTGTTTAGGTTATGAAACAATAAATATGAGTATTGCTTAAAAAGGCTAGTGAAATGGTTGATTTGGTAGACGAAGTCTTAGATGAAGGACTTGCAGATTACTCATATGAGGCTGGTTTTATCAAGTTAAAGGATCTTAGAGATCAAGTGTTTGTAGGGAATACATTCTCTCAGAAACCAAAAGACAACAAAGAACCCGATTATCAAACATTTGATAACTGTCACACACGATGGAATGGTGAAAATCAACAGGAAGATGCCGATGGAGTGGGAGATGTATTCCCGTTTACGCAGATGTGCATTGAGCTATCAGATAGAGTGTGCGTTATGTTCAGAGAAATAATGAACATATTCTAACAAGGTTTGATTTCAATGATGGTGTCAATTTTCATCTGAACCACACAAGGAAAAGTAGTTGGAAGTTCAAACGATGAACAAGGAGTGGAAGACGACCAAGGAATAGAAGATATTGAAGAATTGCTGGATGGTGTTCATAATTATGTATCACACGAAACACCAGATATTGAAGGATTGCTGAATATGCTGTTCACTTCACTCGCTCAAACTGTAACATTAGCTAAGCAATTAAGAATTGCGCACAAGATTTGGTCAAGCTATGTGAAATGTATTATGGGTAACTGGTTTAATACGGATCAAAATGTAGATTGTCTTTCAATGACTTCTAATACACATGTACGCAAATGTAAAACTGCGTCTTTCAATGACTTATAATACACATGCACGCGAATGTATACACAAATGGTTCAATATGGGTCAAATATCTGGTTATGAATTGGTTTGTTTGATGGAATACGTTGGTGATATTATATTGTTACTATAAATTAGGATGCGGGCTGATAACATGGGATGCAATTGAATAATTCATATTAAGTGAAAAATAAAATTACAATATTACCTGTAATGAAATAAAATTAATTGACATTTTCTTTTAAATAAAAAAGGAAACTTGTCACTTGTTTATTGGTGCTTATTGTTTACCATGTTAAGAGTGTACACCACATGAACAAGCTTTTATCAAGCAACTCGAGCTCGAGGTCGAGCTCGAGCTTGACTCGATCCAGCCAAGCTTTTATCAAGCTCAAGCCCTAAAATTAGCGCGAAACCTGTAACAAGCCAAGCTCAAGCTTTTAATAGCTTGGCTCGAGCTCTTATCAAGCTTTTTCGAGCTTTAATATAAAATAAATTCATGTAAGTAATTAAGGAGTAATTTGAGTATTAGCTTAATTATAAGGACCTATTTCATAAATAAATGAATAATGTATTCTAAAATGACAGTTGAGGAGTGTGTGCAAAAGTACGCAAAATATGTAGAGATTAAGCATTTGGATCATGCAGAAGCCACCTAAGTTGGCTTTTTTATGAATATGTGGAGTTAGGTTTATTATAACAACAAATGATGTTAGTTATAATATTCACTTTAGTTAATAGGTTAGAGGGTTAGTGTAAATTTAGCTCTAATTATAGCCATATTAGGGTTGTTGGGTTTCTCTATGGCCCAAGCCCATCCTCACTCTCATCTCTATAAAAGGAGGTGAGGGGGGAAGGGTTGTATACATTATTCTTTCCAACCTGTTTGTTCTCCCCCTGATCTCTATAAAAGGAGGTGAGGAGGGGGGGGGGAGAGCTTTAGTTAATAGGTTAGAGGGTTAGTGTAAACTTAGCTCTAATTATAGCTATATTAGGGTTGTTGAGTTTCTCTATGGCCCAAGCCCATCCTCACTCTCATCTCTATAAAAGGAGGTGAGGGGGGAATGGTTGTATACATTATTCTTTCCAACCTGTTTGTTCTCCCCCTGATCTCTATAAAAGGAGGTGAGGAGGGGGGGAGAGGTTTTGTACTTCATTCTTTATTTACTCAATAAACATTTAATATTAAGGGTTATATTCTTGTGCATCTTTTTCTTTTTCTATCATACATAATCAGCTGTGTTGTGTTCGTGTTCAAGATCGGATTTATTCAGCACTAGTAACCAGGTTGTAGGTTGATCGAATCTTACAAAGGACATCAGACCCAGGTTCGAGTCCTGTGGTTGTCTGTTTTATTGGTTGTTTTTCCTTCTCTTGTTTCTAGTTTTGGTATAAACCCTTATTGTATTAACAGTTACTCCAACAAAGGACTCGTAGTCTAGTGGTTGGGTTTATCTTTGACAGTTTTAAGTTTGATCCAAACGTATACCACTTAAGTATTTAGATCGAATCTAGAACAAGTATTAAACACAAGTTGTTTTGATAATCGTGAAGCAAGCACTAGCATCTCGTGTGACGTGTAGTGTGACCATACCATAGAGGTGATTATTTTAATCACTAACAGTGTCAAGAATCAACATCTCATTCCATTTATTGATTTATATCAATAAAAAAGGTTAATAAATTGTTTATATATTTATGTGTTAATTTATAACATCAAGCTAGATCCAATCCGCTGCGTACTCATCGTTAATTGATTAACTAGTTTGTTAAATTCCAACGGTTGTTGTGATTAAAATTGTTAAAAATCTCTATACAGGTGTGCATATTGGGTGTCATGTCAGATTTTTTTATCACTTTAACATGAAGTAATTAAATCTGTTTTTGATGAACAAATTTTTTTTTAGAGAATAAATGTTAGTCAAAGTAATTATATTAGTTAAAGTTGTTAGTCAAAGTTATTTATATTAGTCAAAGTAATTGGCTCAAGCTCGGTGTGTAGGCTTGTGATCCACTAGGGTTTCTCTCTTGTAATCTCTATATAATGTGACGAATAATGCAAATCAACCTATGGGGTTTTCATTGTCTAACACGGTATTAGAGCAGGTCTGATCCTCAGACCAAGGTGGCTATGTTGAGCCGCCTCTTTTATGCCACCCCGTCAAACCCTACCCATCTCGATTATCAAATACCTTCTTTCTTTTCTGTTTTCTTTTTCTTTGAGAGAATACTTTGAATTATTCTTCGTTATAAGGATACTTTGAATTATCCCGTAATTTGTTTTAAGAGAATACTTTGGTTTATTCTCATATAGGATACTTTGGTTTATTCTGGTCCGGGATATTTTGGATTATCCGGTAATTTGTGTTGCTTTCTGCTTTTGCCGCTGCCGATGAAGATTTTTCTCCGCTTGCTGTCGAAGATCTCCATCAACAATATATATATATATATATATATATATATATATATATATATATATAGAATTGAGATAAAATAGTGTAGATGCTAAAAGTTGTTAAAGTGAGAAGCAATAGAAATTGGACAAATGTCACATTTATTCGATAGTTTTTTGTTCGTGTACGAGTTGTTGGTTCGTGTACGAGATAGTTGGTTTCCGTGTACAGTTCTTGAGATTTTGGTTCGTGTTCGAAGCAGTTTGGTTTCGTGATTTTGGCATATTACCAGTTTCTTGTGTAAGTGAGTTGTTTATTATAGTAAACAATAGTTTTGTTAACTTGATGTACTTTATACGTGTATCAATGAATTTGCAATTAAAATATTTATTTTTATTAATATTCTTTTTTGAAGCAAAACTATGTATCATATGTATCAGCTAAAAATAGTTACGTAACAATTTTTTTAGTGGTTATATATCAATTTTTATGTATAAGATTTAATGTCATGTATTTACTATTAATTAAATCACATGTCAATTATTAGATTAAATGTTAGAGATCACTTCTCATTTAAAACAATTTTAAGCTACACACAATAATAACTCCTCCATGTATATATATAGTAAATATATATATATATAAACCCTCCTGTATATATATATATATATATATATATATATATATATATATATAGTGTTTAATGTTTATTTAGCTTTCTCATCTAATCTGAGCTTTCAAGATTTCGCCGCTCGAATTGCGGGGGAGTATTAGAGAATAAATGTTAGTCAAAGTATTTGCCCCAAGCTCGGTTTGTGGGCTTGTGGTCCACTAGGGTTTCTCTCTTGTAATCTCTATATATTGTGATAAATAATACAAATCAACCTAAGGGGTTTTCTATCATCCAACATTTTTAACATTTGTGTCTTTCACATTTATAGCATGTCAGGACTCAAAGAAAAGCTTACTATCATAGTTATATCTCCTTAAGCTGCCCAAGTTGTATCGATATAAGAAAAACTTGCTCACAAGTATGAGAAACTTGATGGATTTTCATTGGCGGTTAAATCTATTAACGGTTTTCAGGGCGGATAAGAAGATATCATTATTTTGTCAACGATAAGGTCCAATAGCCATTGGTCTATTGGCTTCATATCATGACCTCAAAGGACAAATGTTGCCTTGACAAGAGCACGGTATGCAATTTTCTCACTTTCTTTAGAATTGATCGGTATAGTTCATACTCATAATAAGTATGATATTGCCTTTCATTTTCCTGTAAAAACTGTCTTTAGATATTGGGAAATGAAAGAACGCTGACTAATAATGAGTATATATGGAAAAAGGTATTATGTAATGCAAGGAATCGACATTGTTTGTCTAATGTTGATGCTAATGAAAGCTTGAAGATGATAATTATAGCAGCAACGAAAGAGTTAGAACAACTTGATGACTTGGTTAACGGGAATAGTATAATTTTTTAACATGCGAAATGGAAGGTGTGCAATTTTTCTTTTACCATAGTATATCTCATGTAGTAATCCACTTTGTTCCTCATTGTAATACCCCCATTTTAGTAAATATAGCAGCGGAAGCTAATCTGGGGTATTACTTCATAGTACAACAGTCATAATCATAAAAAACGACTCATAAAGAGACGT
>BQNB010007878.1:0-11100 GCA_026074375.1 Tanacetum coccineum | reverse complement strand
TATAATGCGTCGATCGATGATTAATAACGATTGATGTGTCGGGTTTTAATAAAATTGAGTTTTATAATATTAATATATATTTTTATAATATTATATTTTATATTTTTAAAAATACAAAAATGGCAATATATACCCTTGGTTTATAAACTTTTACAAGTTTAGTCCTTTATATAATAAGTATATAAATATTAAACCTTTAACTTTGAAACTTGGCAAGATAGGTCCTTATAGTTATAACTTTGGAATAATGACATTTTCAGCCCCTCTAGTTATAAATTTTAGAAAGTTACGATATATACCCCTATGCATGAAAACATTTGCAAATCAAGTCCAAAAAGCCATGCAAGCTTATTTTAGGGTTCCAAATGATATTTGCAGGTTATAGCTTATTAGAATAAGCTAAAATAAGATGTTCTAACGTAACAAAAGTTTAGAAAAAGGATTCGTTAGCTAGAAAATCAAAACGGGTCATTTTTAGGGTTTTAGTAAAAAACACATGGGTTTGAGGATTCAAGGCTTCAAACAAGAGTTTATATATGATCTTAAGAGTATTATGAACATTCTAAAATAGATTATGAGCTTATTGAACAAGATTTTGAGCTTACTTGAGCTAAAATGGGTCGAATGAGGGTTTTTGGGTTCGTATGCCTAGAAACGACTTCAAGGGCTTCCTTCTCTTGATTCTTGGCTTCTATTCTGATCTTAGGGACTTCACTTGATCCTCCTTGGTCTGAGTTAGAACTCCATTTGAGTGGTGATGAGTTTTTGAGGTGTGTGTGTGTGTATGTGTGTTTCGGTTTATATAAGGCTCATATGACCCTTAATGCCTAAGTTTTACACCTTGAAGGCCAAGAATACTTGGTTTAGGGATCAAGGGCTATAGTTAGATGGCTAAGGAAGGCTATTGATGAGTTTAGGAGGCTAGGAAGGTATCTATGAAAGGTAGAAGGGTGTGGAGGTGGTTTTGGGTACAAGAGGTAACAAGGAGGTGTTTGAAGTGCAAGTAGCAGATGCTGTAAAAGCAACTGGTTACATGTAGGTGATGTCATGGAGGAGGTTTGATGTGCTGGTTTGCTTAAAATGGGTCAAATGAAAGAATAAGGGTGACTGGTTGGTTTGATTTCGGCTTAGGTTTTTTAGTGTTATAATTCATGTTAGAGGTTAGGTTTTAAGATAGTTAGGGTTAGGATTAAGTGTTTGTAATGGTTTAGAATTAAGGTTTAAAGCTTAGTTTTAAGTTTAGGGTTAGGTTTAAGTAAAATTAGGGTTTTTAGGGTTTCAGTTTAGGGTTTAGGGTTTTTAGATTAGAGTTAGAATATTTAGGGATTAATTTATAGGGATAAATGTCATGCATTAAGGTTTCTTGTACCTTATTTAAAGAGGTTGTGGTAAAGATTAAAACATTGGTTTAGGAGCTTAAATGACCTAATTAGTTTTTATAGACATGATTTAGCTTGTACATTATGCTGTAGAAAGTTGTACCTTTATTTAGGAGGGAAAAGATGTTATTCAAATGTTATGTATTGATACTTGTATACATGCTTTGGATACTTGTACATTCACTTTATATGTATACATTACATATAAAGGGTTTTGATGTAAACGTTAACGTTTAATGCTTGTTTTGATATAACATTTTGAAAAGTACGTTAAATGGATAATGTACTTGGTAAAAATGATATTAAGATATAGACTTGACATATTAGGATGTTTATATGATATAAACATAGATATAGATAGCATTGATAGAGGTTGTGTGCTCGTTTACTTTAGAGATGCAAGTTACGTTGCAAAATGAGATAAAACAAAAAATTTCCTTGTATAAAGGTGGTGTATATATAATAGATGGATAATACAGTGCATCTAATTTAATAGATGGATAATTACATTGATGAAAATTGTGCGTTGTTATAGTCTCTCTCCCTTAAAGGAAATCTCGTCCCGAGATTTAGTCGAATGATAGAGTGTAAAAGTTCAGAGATCTATTCATATGAGGGTAATATTGACAATGATTTCATGAAGTAAGGAATTTTGTTCGTACAAATGGATCATAGATTTTCATATACTTATGCCTGCTCATTTATAATTTTTCACTTACAAAAAGAGGCGTCCCGATCCTTGTAACTGAGAAATTATAAATTCATAGTTCGGTAATTTATAATTTCCTTATTCAAATAAATAAGCGTCCTAATTCATTTCAATAAGACGATTATAAATCATCCTACCTAAGTATAAAACATGATATCAAAATGGTGATGTGTAGAAGATGATATGATTTTTCAAAATCATAACAAGCGATAGGAAGAGTAATGAGACATTAATTGCATAGATGCCTATATTATCAGTCGAGGATCTATGTTGTTGCATAAGTGTTTCAAAGGTAAGAGGCAACTATTTAGAGTTGAATAAAATAGAACTAATGGGATTGACAATCGATGTCAAGTTTTGATATCATCAGACATCAAGGCGTAACAGAATTACCACTTTATTATTTCATGGATAACTTTATCTTACATATCTTACATCATTAAAACTTTACAAGTGTTGACACTTATGCTACGTGTCTCGTGGTAGGATTCTAGATAAAAGTAATAAATGACAGGATAGTAGCTTGGTGTTTGGGGTTTTTAAACTTATGAAGTGGGTTTCAGAAGATCCTTCATATATAACTGGTGGCGAACTTGAATATCCTCGAGAGTTGTTTCTAGGGTAGAAATCCTAAAGTAAACAAAAGCAATCTTGTCTCTTAGTAAGTAGGCTCCCATGTGGCCCTGTTGTTTGCTTTTGAGCATTGATTTGCATAATGCCCTTTCTCTCCACAGGCATTACAAGTTACAGATACTGGTTGTAGGTTGTTTCTAGTGGTTGGTCTTTTGTTTCTGCAGTTCCTGGTCAGGTGACGTACCCTGTTACAAGTCTGACACTTGACAGTGCAAGGTCCTATGTGATGCAGGGTGCACCTTTCACAAAAAGGTCGATTTCCAGTATACCCATTGGTGGCAGCATAAGTCCTGAAGGTTTCTTGCCTTCTATTCTGTTGATGGTGTTCATGGTTACGGTTGTTATTGTTGCGGTTATCTTGGTAGTTGTTGTTGTTGTGATTTTTGGGGTAGTTGTTGTCGGTGGTGTTTCTTCTATCATCAAACTTTCGTTTATGATCATTGGCTTCTTGCGCATAATTGTGTTTTACTACCTGCTCCATCAACCTCTGGGTTATGGTAATGGCTTCCTCCAAAGTTTGAGGCTTCGAAGCAGTAACATTTCCTTCAATACTTCTGGGTAATCCCCCGATGAAGACTTCCATGAGTTTCTCAGAATTTGGCACCATGTTTGGGCATAAAACTGCCAATTCCTGGAATCTTCTAATATAAGTCTTGAGATCATTTCCTTTTACAACCAAGTTGTAAAATTCGTCTTCCATCTTCTTGACTTCAGTTCGAGGGCAATATTTATTGGTTAAGAGCCTTTTCAATTCGGTCCAGGTGATCCTGTTGGCTTGTTCTATCCCAATAGGTTGGGCATATGCATTCCACCAAGACAAGGCATCATCGGTTAAAGTACCAGTAGCAAATGTTACTTTGTTTTCCTTGGCACAGTTGCTACGAGAAAACACTGATTTAGTCCGTTCAAAACAACGAATGAGTCCGACAGCTCCTTCCGTACCATTAAAGTAGAAAGGTTGACAGCTTATGAACTCTTTATAGTTTCCTCTTTTTGCTACAGGAGTTTCTCTTGGTCCGGTGTTCCTATTGAGATTGTTAGTATTTGCCATGGCAGCAACTTATGGTTCCAGAGCAGCAACAACACTATCAACAACTAGTTGTTGGATGGCAGCCTGAGTCATAGCTGGTGCTGCAGATGTGATGTTTTTGGGGAGTATCTATCAAGACAACACAGGATAAGTATCATAAAAAGGATATAGTCATATCACAAGTTAAGGTATAATGTAAAGACTTGTGATCATTCTTTGGTAATACATTGCAGGATACAACGGAAATTTTGGAATTTAAGACTTCCAGAGATAGATACGGAGATAATGAAGTGAGTGATCCAATAGGAGGCTTAGTGTTTAAAGGTTTGAGAAAATCGGATGGTAAAAGAATCATAGTAATCTTGGATAAAGATATGAGTCATCATACTACAGGATATAGGATAGACAATCTCGACATACAAAATTGGTATTATGAAACAACGAGGTATAACGGAATCATCATTTGTATAAATAACTTGTCTATATAATTTACATAACAAAATTTGACTAGTGTCATTATTTATACCATACATCTAGTGGTTGGATTCTAGAAAGCTGTAAATGACACAGATCTAATCTGGTGGTTCTCCCTTGTTGTTTTTGAGTTCTTGAATCTTGTTCAGAAGACCCTTGATGACAAACTTGGATATTCTCAATGATCATTTCCAGAGATGAATACTTTCACAAGCATCTGACTCATTAGGTTCCTCGGGGACTGGTTCACTTCCCAGTGGTCGCGGTATGATCCATAATGAGTTATCTAACTCTGCGAAGATAGATTTATCAAAGGGATAGTCTGGTGGTGGTGTAGTTGACCTAACTGGTGATGAAGATCCTACTGATGAAGATGGAGATATTGGAATGGGTGATTCAACAGGAGTCTCAATGTCTTTAGGTGGTGAAATCTCCTCGGGAGGAAATAAATCTCGAGAATCAAACATTGGTGATAGTGATAACACTGGAGATGGAGACACAACAGTTGGTGGAGCAATAGGAGCTTGAAGTGGAGGAATAGGTAATTCATTATCAGTAGCATCATATGCTTGCATGATTTCCATATACGGATCATCATGTAAAGGTGAGAAGACTAGTGTGGCCAAAAGATACTTAGTTAAATCATTTGAAGAGTCAGGAGAAGTGTTTCCCGGTGTGGCTGGGAAATAGTCTGGAACATTTGTAGAGGAAAAAGCATCCTCAATATCGGAATCGGATGGGACGATAATAGGGTGGTTGGATGAAGACATAACTGTGTAACAACCCAGTGTAAATAACATAAGTTATTTATATAATAGTATAGTAGTTATGTATCTTTACATACTATTCGGGAAATGCAGTGGCACGGAGGACTTTCTTGGCTAGAAGAAGAAAAGTAGTTATACTTAAGGTTTTAACCTTGTTCTCTATAACCATGGCGCTGATACCAATCTGTAACACCCCCATTTTGATACATATAGCAGCGGAAGCTAATCTGGGGTATTACTTCATAGTACAACAGTCATAATCATAGAAAACGACTCATAAAGAGACGTTTTTGGAAAAAGTTGTTATCATTCATTTATTCATCAGAGTTTTTACAAAAGAGAGGTCCCAAAATCTACAGGAAAACATAAAGTTGAATGATAACAGTTTAGCCATCTTCAGTCCATGCCACTCCGTGCCATAGTTTGCTCAATTACCTAAGATAAACATGTTAAAAAGGTCAACACAAAGGTTAAGTAAAATTCATATGTTTATGATAAATAGTGTGAATACAAGTCATCATGGATAGTGGGTTACGTTGTTATACACCCAAAAATAGTGATAATTGCAATGAGTACAATTATTATAGAAAACAGTATCAATAGTGTATTATTGCGTCTAAGCTCATGGCACACAAACTGACTTGTGTATATATCAATAATGATATATATAATGTTAATGGCCCCCGGTGTAGGTAATTGCCATATACCTATGAAATTCAAATATAGTGCGTTTGGTTACCTATCCGGCTAACACAAACGGGATTCGTCAATCCCGATAGATCTATCCACAATATTTGTGTTCACTCGTAGGTGATTAATGGTCCATGATGCTGGGGTCTTTTGGCACTTAGATCACAAGCAATAATATATTATGATAGCATACATTTTGAAAACACTTGTATTCATAGTTTATAGCATGTATCCCCCTCCGGGGTTTATGAAATAGAAGATTTAAAAGTGAGGCTATAAACTCACAATATCGGTTTTAAGTACTTGTGTATATTAAAAACAATTGAGCCTGTATCCCCCTCACGGGTTTATGAATCATTTAAAAGAGTTAAATGCGAGGTTATGAACTCATAATATCAGTTTTAAGTACTTGTGTGTATTAAAAATAATTGAGCATGTATCCCCCTCGCGGGTTTAAAAATATAAATAAAGTTTAACGTATTACTTTGATTTGATTAATTTATGGAATATTGTATCACTGTTCGGGCTATCATAATTCAGAGGCCACGCAGTATTGTTTGAGGAGCCAGGGCACTTTAAATCGTAAACCCAACAAACTCGTCAAAACAAATACCCAAATGGAACCCCTCACATGAAACTCCCTAGTATCGTGATACGATAAGATTATAAGTTTCTTCAAAAGCTAGTCGATAGATTAAGTTATAAATATACCCCTTGGTTTATAAACTTTTACAAGTTTAGTCCTTTATATATAAAGTATATATAATTTAAACCTTTAACTTTGAAATTTGACAAAATAGGTTCTTATAGTTATAACTTTAGTATAATGACATTTTCAGCCCCTTTAGTTATAAATTTCAGAAAGTTACGATATATACCCTATGCAATGGTAACTTTTGCAAAACAAGGTCCCAAAAAGTCATGCAAGGCTATTGTAAGATTCTAATTGATATTTGATAGGTTATATATTATTAGTATAAGCTAAAATAAGATGTTTAAACGTAACAAAAGTTTAGAAAAAGGATTCGTTTGCTAGAAATCAAAGACTGGGTGTTTTTAGGGTTTTTACCTTAAATAAACACAGGGTTTGAGATTCAAAGCTTCAAATAAGAGTTCATATATGATATTAAGTGTATTATGAACACTCATATACAGATTATTAGCTTATGGAACAAGATCTTAGCTTACTTGAGCTAGAAATGGGTTGAAATGGGGTTTTCGGGTTCGTACGCCTAGTAACGACTTCAAGGCTTCGTTTTTCTAGATTCTTGGCTTTTATTCTGAGCTTAGGCGGAACTTCTCTTGATCTTCCTTGATTTGCGTCTAGAAACTCCATTGACAAGTTTAATGAGTTTTTGAGCTGTGATTTGAATAGGAAAGGGGTATTCGGCTATTTTATAGGGCTCATGGAGCCTTAGTGCCTAAGTTTTACACCTTAGAGGCCAAGAAACCTGGAGAAGGGATCAAGATGCTGTAGTAGATGATAAGGGATTTGCATAGAGCATGGAGTATGGTGAGCTAGAAGTGTAGAGTTGCTAGGTGTGGGGTGGTTGAGAGGGTTTTTTGGCCACAAGATGAAGTAGGTCACAAGGAGCTTACAAGGTGGTGTTGAAGGTGCTTGTAAAAGTGTGAGTCATGGTGATGTGGAGGTGAGGTCATGGTGATGAAGGTGGTGGTGAGTCATGGAGGAGCTTGAGGTATTTATTTAGTTTATACATGGCCATTTTTGGACAGCCAACATCAGTCTCGGTAAAATGGTTGCCATTTACAAACCGTAACTCCGATGAAGCTCAAACCAGTAAGCATGGTTAGATATTTGAGTCCTCTACAACTTTTAGTTTTACATATTTAGGGGTTACTATACAAAAATCTAGAGATAATAGCCGTTTACTACAGGTGTGCAGAATCTGCGCACCTTTGCAAATTTCGGATATAAACTAATTCATACGACGTCGATACTTGGGTAAGTCAACCGGCAAAATGATCACAAGACATAGGGCTAAAACCTAGTATTTTCACTTAATACCCAAAGCCTACTGATTTTTCCCAGATCCTATGTTTTATCAACGGATTAGATTTCTGAAAACTATGAACTAGTTTAAGGGTGTAACGGGTTTGCTAGGGTTTTCGGGTTTAGAATTAAAGTTTTAGGGTTAGTGTAGGAGCTGAGATTAGAGAGGGAAAAGTGTTTAAATATTGTGTATTGAGTGCTCGTAATTAGTGCTAAAGAGGTGGTACGAAATCCTTAAGATTTTGGAGGGAAATGAGCTAGTTTGAATTTTATGCTTTATTGGCTTGTACATTGAGCTAAAAAGAGTTGTACATTGTTTTGGAGGGAAAAGTTATTCAAATGTGGTGCATTGTACACTTGTACACATGCTTGAAGGCTTGCACATTCATTTTATATGTATACATTACATATAATTAGGGTTTTGATGTAAACGTTAACGTTTAATGCTTGTTTTGAGATAACGCTTTGAAAAGTACGTTAAATGGATAATGTACTTGGTAAAATAATATTAAGATATAGACTTTACATAATAGGATGTTTATATGATATAAACATAGATATAGATAGCATTGATAGAGGTTGCGTGAGCTCATTTACTTTAGAGATGCAAGTTACGTTGCAAAATGAGATAAAACAAAAAAAATTCCTGTATAAAGGTGGGGTATATATAATAGATGGATAATACAGTGCATCTAATTTAATAGATGGATAATTACATTGATGAAAATTGCGGGTTGTTATATTAAAACACAAACAAGGACTAACTGTGCAATTGAAATCCAAGTTATATGCTTAATGGTTGTTAATTATGAATGTAGGGACTAACTATGTAAGGCAGTTGCAACTTTGAGGGGTTAATAAACACAAACCAAGGACAACTGTGAATTTATAATGGAGACTAAGGACTAAAGTTGCAAATTATGAAATTATTTTAATACTCCCTCCGTCCCATTTTTATTGTTCACGTTTTCTTTTTTGGATATCCTAATTTAATTGTCCACTACTAAAAATAGATAGAGAAGTTTGATCAAATTTACAATATTACCTTTGTTTGAAATTATAATTACAAACTTTAAAGAAGACTTTAATTAATTAGCTAAGGGTAAAACTGTCATTCTGTCAAAAAGTAAGAGAGAGAAAGCAGTAATAAATGCACTTTTATTAAACTGTGTGTTTTTTGTCGGGAGACAATAATTTTGAGACGGAGGGAGTAACAAACACTTCCCGCTCTACAGTACTTCATCATCGTTTGAAATTTAATGAAATTATAACGTATTGTAATTTTAATCTCGCGGAGTCGTACGGTTATCATCGGTGAAGTGAAAATATATCACGTTGATCGAAAAGATGTCACGATCACGATGGTATGAGTCTTAAGTCCCGTCGTTGAACGTCACACGAAACCGAAAAACCCGAAATGATTTAAAACCGTGTAAAGTTGCGTTTGATGATTTGCTAATTCATTTCTCACGTTGATGTTGCGAATTCGGTTGCTATAAGAGAGTTGCAAATTCGTGTGACAAAGAATGTTGCTAATTCGGACGATGAAGTAAAGTTGCTAATTCGGACGATGAAGTAAAGTTGCTAATTCGTTCACCTTCACAAATTACGTATTCGTTTAACAAAGTAAATTGCGAATTCGTTTCACACTGGAAAATTGCGTATTCGTTTCCTTCACAAATTGCTAATTCGTGTCCTTCACCAATTGCTAATTCGTGTGACTAAGAGTGTTGCGAATTCGTGTACTATCATCCTTTGTGTTCTTGTCTTTTTCTGAAACCAACAAAAACCTTAACGTCCTTTTTCTTGTTGCGAAGAACTTGGATCTATGTTTCCCTTTTTTTTCAAACCGTTGACAAACAATAAGAAACCCAGAAATAAGCCACAGACAAAAGCTTGTAAATAAGCTCAAACAAGCTTGAAAATAAGCGCTTAAAATAAGCTTATTATACCACAAATAAGCCACGAACTCATAAAAAGGTGAAACAGAGACGATGAAGTTGTGTAAAAAAAACAAGGTGACTTTTTTTTCAAACCACAACGCACCCTTATTGCTTGAAATTTGTTATCACAAATTTAAGAGAAAACAAAATGACATAAAATCTTGAATAAGACAAAAAAAATACCAAGAACAAATTTAAGAGAAAATCTTACTGGTTGAAATTTGTTAATACGCAATATTTGGCCCAAGGAAATAAAAAATACATTAGGCCCAAAGAAAGAGAAAAAAACTACGAAACTTTTTTTTTGTCAAGAAATAAGGTACGTGAAAAAAAATTGCCGAATCCAATAAGCTCAAATAAGCCACCACAACAAAGCCACTAAACCCAACCTTGGCTCTTGATACCACATGTTAGACGTTATCATTTCATCACAAAAAACACAAAAAAAAGAAAAGATTTTAGAGAGAGAAAGGACTAGAGAGAGAAAGTAAAATGAGAGAAAATGGTTACTTGCTTAAAGAGAAAATGAGAAGCAACAACAAGCAACACCCTTCCTAACATGCTAGGAAGGGGTATTTATAGTTACAAGAGATAAAACCTAAGATGGTTTGTTTGGGCTTTATGTTGGGCCGGTCATGACACAAATGGGCTTTAAGCCCGACACCTAAGCCCAATTAGCTTAGATAAATTCTCGTAAACTAAGTTTTTTTTATACAGGGTTCGAGAATATTTAATGACCATCACTTTAATAAAAACACGGCTAACATGAACTCCTGGAACAACTAAGCAGAGTGCATAGTACATTTCATGTTTCAAATCTGAAGAAATGCTTATCCGACGAAACATTCGTTATCCCGCTAGAGGAAATCCAGATCGACGACAAGCTTCATTTCATCGAAGAACCCGTTGAAATCATGGATCGTGAGGTCAAGCGTTTAAAGCAAAGTCGTATCCCTATCGTCAAGGTTCGTTGGAACTCGAGGAGAGGTCCCGAGTTCACCTGGGAACGTAAAGACCGGTTTCGAAATAAATACCTACACTTATTTGCTAAATCTTTAACTGCACTTGATATCACGTCTTAAGCTTTGCGGACAAAGCTTTTCTAATGGGGAAATGATGTAACACCCGTAAAAATATCCAATTTATTTTTGTTGACTTTCCCGTATACTAGTTTGACCTTTAATTACTATGTGTTAATCGTTATGCTTTACCGGGAAGTTTTTCGCGTTTGATTCAAAATCGTTACCGGACGCGTTCTGACTTACTATTTAATGTAGTCTTTCGGTACATGCATCATTTTTACGTTTCAGTTAGATATTTAAATTTCCGCATTTTCAGTTAAGATAGCATACGTTTTCAGTTTTGTGTATATCGTAAATGGCCCTTGTAACACCCCCAAAAATCATACAACGCAGCGGAATACCACATGGGGTGCTACTTCATAATACACAGCGCTAGATACAA